>JAJEJO010001573.1:66208-160720 GCA_020662805.1 Glaucomys volans
TGAGATTCATCCATATTGTGGCATATATTGGTAGTTTGTTCCTTTTAAATTATTTAATGGCATTCTATTATAAGAATATAACACCTTTTTTAAAAAAACTTTGTATTCTTCACAAACTTTTGAGTCGTTATTAGTTTTACACTTTTTACAATGAATCTATGAACATTCTTTATAAGCCTCTTTAAGAAATTATGCCTTCCTTTCTATTACATAAATACCTGGGAGTATAATTACTTGATTACAGGGTAGACATATGCTTGAAATTACATAAGGATCTGCTAACCTTCTCCAAAAGTGATTGTGGTATTTTATATCCCTACAAGCAATGTGTGAAAGTTCTTATTCTCTCACCAATATTTGATATTGTCAGGCTTTTAAAATTATAGTTCCTTGTGTGGGTGGATGCTGATATTCTATTGTCAATTTAATTTGTGTTTCCTTAACAAGTAACCACGTTGGGAAGTTTTTCATGTGCTAATGGGTAATTGGTCATCTCCATTGCCACCACTTTTGCTTCCCTTATCCTGTTTATTATTTTTCTTATACAGTGAAGTTTATTATGAAGTATTGTTGGATTTTGTTGTTGTTGCCATTGTTTAGCCTGGGAATTGAATCCAAGGCCTCATGCATGCTAGGCAAATATTATACCACTGGGTCCTATCACATCCTACCCTTATTATTGTTTTAACAGTTTTTGATAGAGTTTGGAAACAAGTATATCATTTTATATATAAGATATGTGTGTACACGTATATGTATATATATCTATACACGCATGCATATAAAGAGACATGATATTTTTAACAGTATATAGATTATTTATTTTCAATGTAATATTATTGAGCAGGACATTTAATTTAAATGAATCTAATTTATCACTTTTATTCTTTTACTGCTACCAATTTTGAGGTCTTATCAATCAAAATTTTCCTATCTCGGGTTAGAAAAAGAAAATTCTCTAGGGTTTTCTTCTAGAAGAGTTTTGTTGTTTTTCGATTAGTTTGTTTTTCTGTTTAGTGCTTTATCCATTTTGAAGCAATGATTGCATAGTGCTAAATAAAAGTCATGGTTCATTTTTCTCTCATTTCATGGCTAGTAATTCCAGTAACATTTGTTGTAAAGATTAATCGTTGTCCATTGAGTTGCTTTGGTGCTTTAATTGAAAATTACTGTGTTAAATGTGGATCTATTTCTGTGCTCACTGTTCTGTTCCACTGATCTGTTTGTCTATCTTTATTTTATGCCACACCCTCTTGATTACTGTAGCTTTATGGTGAATTTTGATATCAGGTTGTGTAAGTTCTTCAATTTGAGTCTTCTTTTTCAGAGTTATTTCTTGCTTTTCTCAGTCCTTTGCATTTTCATATAAATTTTAGAACCATCTGATCAATGTCTATTTAAAAGACCTTTTGTTGTGAAGACTGAGATTGTTTGAATGCATAAGCCAATTTGAACAGAATTAACACCTAAGCAAGTCTTCCTGTGGATAATTGTGGAAGATATGTTTTTTTTTTATTGAAGCCTTTTTAAATTTTGTTCAGTCTTGCATGTCTTATATTAAATTTATCCCTATTTTTGTGATTTGATACTGTTGTAAGTGGAATTACTTTTTAAAATTGATTTTCCAGTTGTTTATGACTACTGTATAGAAACATAATGGATTATGGTAAATTGATTTTGTGTAAGTCAACCTTGCTAAACTCATCAGTTTCAATGGTTGCTTTACACAACCCGTGGCCCATAGTTTTAAAAGATCAACCATGTTGTCTGTGGATAGAGTTCTGTTTTCCTTTCCAATCTTTTTACCTTTTGTTTCTTTTTCTTGCTTTATTGCACTAACAAGAACCTCCAACACAATGATGAATAGATTGGTGAAGGTGAACACCTTCACCTAGAAGGTGTTTCTAATCTATGAGGGAAAGGAATGTTCATTTGACGTTTTTCCAATAAGTATGGTATATTCTGATGGGATGGAGATACATAAAAGCATGTACATATGTGGGTACACATGTACAACCCCCATCTTTAAGTAGAGGGGATTTTGTTCTGCTCATAGTTTGCTGAGATTTACATAGTGAATGGCTATTGAAGGTTATTAAATGCACTTTTGAATTTTTAAGAAAAGAAAAATGCTGCAGATTTTATTCTGTATTCAATTAATATGAATTATATGAAGAGATTTTCAAATATTAAATAGATTTTATTACAAGCTTCATAGGTATGATTTTATGTATAGCTTTGTTAAATTTGCCAATATTTTCATTTCTAAATACTTCTTTAGTTGTTGATGGATCCTTATTGTTTATTTATTTATATGTGGTGCTGAGAATCAAACCCAGTCCTCACACATGCTAGGTAAGTGCTCTACCACTGATGCCACAACTCGAACCCCTAAATTTGCCAATATTTTCTTAAGAATTTTTGCTTCTATGCTAATGGGAGTAATAGTCTTTATCTTCTTATTTTTATCAAGTTTCAGTTCCAAGGTATTGCTTATTTCATAAACTGATCTGAAAATTATCTTTCCTCTTCTAATACCTGAAAAAGTTTGTGTAGGCTTGGCGATTCTTCCTTCCTAAATGTTCTTCAGAATAAAACATTGGAAACAATATAGGTCCCAGTTTTCTTTGTGCAAATTTTTGATAGATTAAACATATTGAATATTTTAATGCTTTGCACATTTTCTTTTTATTTGAAGAATTATATTTACCAAGGAATTGTCCTTTGAAGTTATTAAATTTGTTGGCATAAAGTTATTCATATATTCTGTTGTTAGATTGTTAGTGTCTTAATCTCTGCTGAAATCCCCTCCTTTACTTTAATTTAATATCGTTAATTTGTGCATTGTCTTTTTTTATTATTTATTTTTTCTAGAGGTTTATTGTACTATTCTTCACAATACATAGCCATTCCTATATAAATTTCTTCCATTTTCTCTGGGCTGTTATTACTGTTCTTATCTTTGTTTGTTCTACCTACTTTCAGTTGTTTGGTTATATATTTATTTTACTAAGAGGTAAAACAAAACAATTTAAAAATATAGATTGGCTGAAAGGATGAAAAATGAGATAGAACTAAATGTTATCTACGATATACATACTTTTATCTAAGGATGCAGAACAGCTAAAAGTGACAGAGCTAAAAATTATTGCTTGTCAATGGGAACCTAAGAAGTGGCCATGCTGATACCAGACAAAACAGATTCTAAAACAAAAAAGGATATTTACATTTCAAGTCATTCTTCATAGAGAATGACTTACAATTGGCATTTTCTTGTTTTCTGTATGTCTTAGAGGTTTTTTTTATACTTCTTTTCTTCTATTGCTTTCTGTTGTGTATTATTGATTTTTTGTAGCAACATATTCTGATTCCTTTCTTATTTCCCTTTGTGCATATTCTATAGCTATAATGTTTATTTTTTTATTTTTGGTACTGGGGATTGAATTCATGGACACTTTTAACTACTGAGCCACATTCCCAGCCCTATTTTGAATTTTATTTAGAGACAGGGTCTCACTGAGTTGCTTAGTGCCTCACTAAGTTGCTAAGGCTGGCTTTGGACTGTCTATCCCCTTGCCTCAGCCTCCAGAGCTGCTGGGATAACAGGCATGCACCACCACTCCTTGCTATAATCTTTATTTTTAACATTGCAATTACATAAAGTATCTTAATAGTACAATAATCAATTTTATACTGACAATCTCTTAACCTCAATCACACATAAATTCTACTTCCTTACTTTGCTATTCCTTCCACTTGTATTAGTGACAGAGTTGACCTTTCTTAGTATTGTATATAAACTAACATTAATAACTAATCATAATTGCAGTAATATTTGTCTGCATATTTATCTCTTTTTGTCTCTGTGTCTCTTTCCATATGTAAATCTCTATATATGCTTTATATATATATTACATATATATGAAATTATATATTTTGTATAGTTTTCTGTTGCTGTTAATCATCCTTTCACTTGAAAGTAGGGCTCCTTTCAGCATTTCTTATAAAGCAAGTCTTGTGGAAACAAATTCCCTCAGTTTTGACTTATATGGGAAATTTTAATTTTAAGGACAATTTGCCAAATACAGTATTATTGGTTGACAGTATTTTTCTTTTCTTTTCTTTTCTTTTTTTTTTTTCAGTATTTGGAATACAGTATCCTTTCTAGTCTGTAAGATTCCTGCTAAGAAGTCCATTGCTAACATATCAGAAGTTCCCAGGTATAGAATTAGTCACATTCTCTTGCTACTTTTAAGATTCACTTTTTTTTTTTTTTTTGGTACTGGGGATTGAACCCAGGGGCACTCGACCACTGAACCACATCCCCAGCCCTACTTTGTATTTTATTTAGAGACAGGGTCTCAATGAGTTGCTTAGGGCCTCGCTAAGTTGCTGAGGCTGACTTTGAACTGGTGATCCTCCTGCTTCAGCCTCCCAAGTGCTGGGATTAAGATTCACTTTTTATCTATTACTTTTGACAATCATATCATGGTGTGTTTCAGTATAGGCCTTTTTAGATTCATCCTAGTTGAAGTTTTTTGAATTTCTTAAGTTAGTGCATCCATTATTTTCTCAGATTTGAAAAATATTTGACCACTGTTTCCTTAAATGGTTTTGTTGTTCCTTTATCCCTTTTATTTCCTCTTGGCACTTACATAATGTTTATGTTATTCCGCTTGATGGTGCCTCATAATCCCTCAGAGTCTCTTCATTTTTGTTGCTTATATTTTCTTCTTTTTTCTCTCCTCTTCCTTAGTTATTTCAAAAGCCCTATGTTTGAGTTTTCTGATTTCTTGAGTCTTTCTAGTTAACTTATCAATTCAGTTATTTTAGTCTTAAGTTCCGGCATTTCTGATTCTTCTTCACATTTCTGTCTCAATTTGTTTATCCTGAATTTGTTCATGCATCATTTTCCTGATTTTGTTTACTTTTATATCTTTACTTTTACTGAACATGTTTATGATGATAATTTTATTCTTTAGCAACTCATGTATCTTCCTTTCCTTACATTTGGTTTTTGGGGATTTAATCAGCTCATTTACATGTGTCATGATCACTGATTTCCTTAAACGTCTTATTTTTGTTGTTGAGATTTGCAATTGAAGAAATGGTCAACTTTCTAGAGTTTGAAGTCTGGTTTCAAACATGGAATACTTCCTCCATTCGGGTTGGCTAGAGATTCTATAGCCTTTTCAAGCTTTTCTGAATTTATCCTCTCTGGGCTTGTGCATTGAATCTCGTTTGATAAGATTTGACCATTTCTACCCAGGCACTCCCTCTGGCAACTGTCTGAAATATTGTGGCAATGCTGGTATTGTGTTGGATCATGGTTCTGAACTCCCCCTAGTGTCTATTTGTTGCATTTCAGACTCTGATGAACATTTTGTTAATCTCAGAGACCCCTCACCTGGTGCTTCATTCTGTTATGGACTTTGGTACAGGCAAGGCTTTAAGTTCCCCTGAAAGTCAGAATGTTACGTAAGTTTTGCTGCTTTTCCTTCCTTCAGGAGGAGTCAGGTGTTGGGGGCTTCTGACCAAAGGAAAGGGACTGACATGATTAAGTGGGGATTTCACAAGTTTCCCTGTTGGGTTGCTGTGGTTGGCCTCATACTTGTCTGGATATCTCACAGAACCACTTGATCCATTTGTTTTTTCATTTGTGGGCAAAGA
This sequence comes from Glaucomys volans, assembly GCA_020662805.1. Classification (NCBI taxonomy): domain Eukaryota; kingdom Metazoa; phylum Chordata; class Mammalia; order Rodentia; family Sciuridae; genus Glaucomys; species Glaucomys volans. The sequence continues at coordinate 71,879 of JAJEJO010001573.1, forward strand.
ATTCTCTAGGACTTCCTATTCTATCATCTGGCTAATGTCATTCCTATCTATTTAATTTTTAATGTAATTGTTGTGGTGAGATTTAGAAAAAACAATGTCCTATTTGTGTCATTTTTGAATGTTTCTTTTCTTTTGAGTCATTAAGATAAATTTTAGCATTATATTTAATCCTCCTTTGGCTTTATTGCATAGATTTTTAGAGGTTGTTTTAAGAAATACTGCATATTTATCTTACTAGTATCTACTTAGAACTAATATTACATTACTTTATATGTAATGTAAGAAACTTGAAATGGCATAGTTCCATTACCATCTCACATATTTTATGCTATATTTTGTGTTTATCATTGTTACATAAAATATAACCCTCAAAGTAGTGTTATAATCCTTTCTTTAAATAGTCCTTTATTTTGAACAAATTTATATGGGAATTATGTAGTATTTTATATTTGTTTACTATTTATGTGCTTTCTGTTTCTTTTGTCTTTGCTCTATAGAAGTTTGATTTAGATGTATCTGTCAGTTTTTCTTGCATCGATCATTGAGGATTGCTGCTTTTTTTTTTTAGTTGATTGGATACTTTTTAAAAACTATCCATATTCTAAGTTCACTGTACTGTGCAAACTAAATCATGTCCTCATGCAGAAAGCTTCATTAATACAAAGTTCACTCAAGACATTTCCTCCTTTCAAGGACAGACTCGCCTTGATTTGTCTATTTTGGTCACTCTTATACTTTCAATTTTTTTTCTTAATTTTGTTCAAAGGTTATGATTACTGTCTGTAAACTTTATTGATACATCATTTCCTAAACCAGATTTACTTCATCCTTATTTTGGCTTGTTATGGTATAACATGAGGACAACTGCTTCAAGTAGTTCCTAAGAGAAGAACACAGTCGTATGGAATGAAATACTGATGGTCCCTGACTTACAGTGGTTGGGCTTAGGAGTTTTCAATTCACAGTGGCGTGAAAGTTCATCCATATGACCATTCTAATTTTCAATTTTAGTACAGTAACCAATATATTACATGAAATATTCAACATTTTATTCTAACATAACTTTGTGCTAGATGTTTTTGCCCAAGTGTAGCTATTGTCAGTGTTCTGATCATTTTTAAGATAGGCAAATTGAGGCTATAATGTTTAGTAGGTCAAGCATATTAAATGCACAATGTGCAATGTTTTTTTTAACTTTTGATGAGTTTATTGGGATGCAACCCCATTATAAGGCAAGGAGCATCTGTTTCACTAGAGTAGGCACTCAGAGACTACCTCCTGACCATGCAACAATTAGCTTCAATTGTGACTGACAATGAGTAACTTGTTGGAGAGGTGTGGGGAGGGAATTGACCTGTGTCTCTGACAGGAGGAACAGCATGCTGGGAGTATATAGACACAAAAGCCTAGTTTGAAGAGAAAATGACAGAGTTTGAGGCAACTAGAGTAAATGAAAACTGAAGCGAGAAACCCTGGGAAAGCTGGATCCACAGAGGTAGAATTCCAAAAATCTGCATTTTACACCCAAGTCCTTGAGCGATCTCTCCACTTCATACATGTAAAGTGGAATCCCAATGAACTTCAATTGTGAATAAAATGAGTTACCTTATTGGAGAGGCATGGGAAGGTGGTTGGCCTGTTTCCCTGACAGGAGAGACATAACACTGGAAGAAATGTGTTCTTAAGAAAATTTGAAGAAGTCAGTGTAACTTGAGCACAAAGGGTGAACAAAAAGCAAAATTTTAAAATGAGATATTTGAGTCGTCAGCCAGACCATGCAGAGCCTGAAGAACTCTAAGTATTTTGAGCTATAGCTTCAGAGTAATGGAAAGTCGTGGAAGAATTTTTGAACAAGAAAATGGCATAATGAAATTACCGTTTTGTAAACATTGTTCCTTATTCTGGCTGCAGAAAGAAGAGCGGTTACAGAGACAGACAGGAGTGAAGAAGAAAGACCAGTTGGAAGGCTATTTTGGTAATGGTACAAATGAGAGTTGACCGTAGCTTAGACTAGCTTGTGCTGACATGGTAACAAAATGCAAAAACCGAAGGGACCATTATGTGATGAAAGTGTTAGAATTGGTGGATGTGGGTTATGTAGAAAGAAAATCGCTTTCCCCCAGTGGACAGGGATCCTCATTTATTTTATTTGATGATGTTATTCTCAAACTGTAAAAACAGTGTTGGTCATGTGGATATCGAATTAACAAATGAAAGGATCAATACTATTTATGTAGCACAACTAAATGGGTGACATCATCCTCTGCCAAAATAAAGAGCAATGATAAACACAGATAAAACAGTTAGTTTTTTTGGTTTTCTTTTCTTCTTTCTTTTTTAAGTTGTGAAGCTTAGAGAACTTTCAGATACCCAAGCTGAAATGTCAAGTCAGCAGTCATTTTAAGATTCTAGATTTCAGAGGAAAGCTCTGTGTTAATGTACTGTGAATCATCTCCATTTGGTGGTAACTGAATCCACGGGGAAAATGAGATCTCTTAAGAAGTGTGGAGTGGGAGAGCAAGAAAGAATGCCCCAAAAGGGGAGTCATACCCATTCCCTTTTTTACATGTTGAATAAGGGAAGAAAAATCAAGACAACAAAGAAAAGGGATCATAGAGTCAGGAGTAAATGAGTAGACTGTGATATTCCAAGGCTAAAAAAAATATTTCTTCAAGAAGCACTGTTGATTATTAGAGAAGTAAATTTAAGATTGAAAAATAGCTACTAGGTTTAGTGATATGAATATAAAGTTAGTACGGTGAGACTTGTTTTCATTTTGTTCCACTATTTTTTTGTACCTCAAAGTACTTTATCTTCTAAAATAGCACTGGCCCTGAAGACGTACCACCTCAAATATGACTGTAAGAGACCAGAAGATGCCATACCCCAAATATACTTCTTGGGCATATTTTCAGCAGATTATTTTAGGAAACTGCAAAAAATAGGAGTAGCTCTGAAAAGCTGCCCTTTTGTAAGGGAAATTTACATTTATAAAGGCCATCAACATTAGCAAATGTGTCTGCATCTGGAAGAGACTGCTCTGAGAAAACCTTTATTACTGGAGAGACATTTTTATTTGCCTAATAAGAAAATGGATTCCCTTTCCTTACACTCCCATGTTTTTTTTTTTTGTTTCTACCACCTTCTAGAAACACCAAGCTCCTATGCTTTTCTGTAGCACACGACACTGTACAAATTTGAATCATCTGGCTTTTTCTCTGTTCTCCTGTTTTTGAGGTACTTCCTGTGTCTATGCATGTGATTATGTTTTTTTCTCCTTTTGTCTACCTCAATTTAATCTGTAGCCCAGCCAAAAAACTGGGGTGGGGGTGGGAGGTAGGGAAGCCATTTTTTCCTCCCCTACAATGAAAACATGGTTAAAGATAAAATAAACACATATGTTAAGTCTCTGGAAAGTTATTTAAATATATGTTTTAGATACATTAAACCTTTGTTTTAAATTCCTCTTGAAAGATACTCAGAGATTACAAAAATATTTGCTTTCTGGGGTGCTTAAAAAATGTCATGAGAGGAGCACTCTTTTGGCTGCACTGCTTTCTCCCAGTCCCTGTTATTTTCCTCCTAGACTCTACCAATGTGCTCTTTCACTCCTATTTTCAAGGTAGTCAAGACTGAAATACAGAGGCTAAAAATATTTGCTCAGCAGCTATTTTTATAGTTTTCTCAGCTTAAAATCAGCTGTACTCCATCTCTGGGTTAGAGTGTATGTCTGTGATTTTAATAAAGAAGTTAATAATTGAAGAAATATAGCATAATTAACTAAGTAGGTCTGTTCTCAATGGGCTAGAGATGTCCCACAAGGCTTTGGTGATCTTCAGATCCCACAGTGGTAATGTAGAAAGGTTTTCAGTCAGACAATCTGCAGAAAACGAACTTTTTACTTCAACCTAATTATTGATAGCTCAAGAAGGCAATTGCATATTTGTAATTTGCTTGGCTGAATATAATGTGGAATAAACACCTCTTAAACCCTGAAAATGCCTCAATAGAATGATGGGGAAAATATTAATAGCAACCAATATTTATCTTGCTCTTTACAGTTAATGAAGTGCTTTTATAATTATCATCTCCTGGATTTCTACATCTTCGTGAGGAGTGTACATAGGAGTCATTATACTTATTTTCTTTCTTTGTGTGTGTGTGTGTGTGTACTCACATTCATAGCAGTTTTATTCACAAAAGCCAAAAGGTAGAATCAACCAAAGTTTCCATTGACAAATGAGTGGATAAATGAATCCATACCTTGGAATATTATTCAGCCTTGAAAAGAAATTCTGACACATGCTACAACATGGATGAATCTTGAAGATGTGCTAAGTATAACAAGACAGTCACAAAATAGCAAGTACTGTGTGGTTCTACTTTTAGAGATACCTAGAATAGTCAAATTTATACAGAAAGTACAGTAGTGGCTGCCAGGGCTGGGGACAAGAGAGAAATGTGGAAGGGTGTTATTTTTATTATTCTATTTTATTTTTCTCACTCCCACCTCTGCCCAACCAAAATATATATCATCAGCTATATATGCACAATGGAATATTATTCAGCCATAAAGAAGAATAATATTATGGCATTTGCAGATAAATAGATGGAACTGCAGAATATCATGCTAAGTGAAATAAGCCAATTCCAAAAAGCCAAAGGCCTAACCTTTTCCCTGATAAGTGAATGATGATATTTATTTTCTTTCTATATGTGAAGAGTTTAAGGCTCAGAGGAGGTAGGAATCTACACAGAGACCAAGAAGGAAGTAGTAAAGATAGGACAAGGTAGATAGCTTCTCAAATCTATGGCTCTGCTACAATTCATATTGCCTCTCTAGAGAACCTGCAGAGGGAAGTCAGGAGCCTTGGGCTAAGAATAGCTGTAACCACAGTAACCTCATCTACAGGGGATTTACATTGCATGAGACTTTTCCTATCACATAATCTTTTTTGTATCCTACATTGACCTGACTGGGTTTTGTTGTTGTACTGTTGTGATGAGGACAATCTAGTCTGAGACCCTCCTGAAGCAGAGTCAGCCAAAGCCTAGCAGGATGATCCAGACAGGAGGCCATGACCCTGTTCACACTCCACTCAGCCCTGGGCTGTTACTTCAGGGTATTCAGTGCAGACTGGCCTCCCTCTCATCTTCCTACTTCTCCTGAATCTCCCTTTACTCCTCTTATTTTCCCTTCAATACAGGAAATATAAAAGTAGCTTGAAAAGTAGGACAAGTAGAAGAACCAGGTTAGGAATTTCTTTGTGATGCTGTATCAGATGTTATTTCAAAACTTTTGTACATTCCCTTAAAGGAGATGCATTTGATTGGTCAATATTTCATTGCTTATGGATTTCAGTTGCCTCAAAGTGAAAACTATAGGATGCTTTGTTAAAAGGTTTAACACTGTTTGTTCTCTGATCACATGGGCTCATTTTCAAACTGATTGTGGACATGCTAAAATAACTGTCCCTGTATCTTAGCCTAGGTTCCGTGGGAACCTGGGACAAATGTAAAAGATTTACATATGTACCCTTACAAGAGAGAGGGATTCTAGGAAATAACAAGTAAGGACAAGGGAGAGTAAAAGGGAAGAAGGGGGGTGCTCTAATACAAGGATTTATGTATTGAGACTCTACCACCAGGTACGCCTGATCCAGCATCCCAAGGGACTATCTCTGAGAAGCTGAATAAACTGCATAACATGACAGATTCTTCACAAGAAAGAGGAAATCATTTACACTCCAACTCTCTTCTCCTATTGGACAGATGTTTCCCACGTAAGGGTTTTATTTGGTACTAGGGATTGAACTCAGGAATGCTTAACTACTGAGCCATATCCCCAGCCTTTTTATATTTTATTTAGAGACAGGGTCTTGCTAAGTTGCTTAGGATGACTATGAACTCATGATCCACCTGCTTAATTCTGAGCTGCTGGGATTACAAGTGTGTACCACTGTATCCTGTTCCATATGAAGTTTTAAATCCACACATTTCTCTGTAGTAGTGGGGTCTCACAGCTTCCCATTTCCTGCACTGACAGGAATGCCCCAAGGCAGGAGGCAGGAGGTTTGTGGTAGAATCAGGAGACACTTACCCCCCAATTACATGTGGGAAGTTGTGGAGTCAGACAGCTGCAGCTGGAGACAAGAGACAGGTGAGACCGAAAGGATCCAATGGTCCATAAAGCACAGCTGATTGAGATCACCTCTCAGATCTCTCTACATTATCAGACCTGGTTGTGCACACTGCCAGAAAGTCTCATTTTTGTGAAAACAATGTCCTTTTGATTTTGTTCAGTTTGAGACCAAGTCCCAGATGTTGGCTTCCTAAGACCACTTACACGTAAAGAATTAAGACATGGCAGTTATTTAAATGCACTCCCGTTTCTGCTACTTCATCCAGCCATGTTGCTGTTATTGCTATTTATCATTATCTTCCTCTTCTAATTTTCATTCTTGCGTGTTCTTCCTTCTCAGCTAGCATAGTGTCTGGTCTGGGTTGCGTGACTGGCTAAGGTCTAAGACCTTGGTTGTCTTCCTGGATGTGGTTGCTGCTGTTGCCCATTAGTTATTGTCACTGGGTATGAAAACAGGCAGCAGAAAGCATCATTTCCCCTAATCTTCTGGGCTGATTACCACATCAGTTCCCTTCTTTGACTGGTGATACTCTGGAATGAGAAGCTGAAAGAAAATGGGTGGTAAGTGCAGTTTCAAGTGTATGAGAAACCTAACTGTAGACCCTGGAAGAAGTGCTTACCCTTCTGGGAACCAGGAACTCTTAACTTGGCAAAGCCTCAGACTGCAGTGACAAGCTACCCAAATTATGCAATTGGGGCACTGGAGGAATGATAAGAGGGGGAGGATCTTATTTCCTGTTTCCCAGATCTGTTTATATCTAGATTCTCAGAGAATTCTCAGAGAATTATGTATCAGCCTTTCCTCTAAAAGAAAAGAGGGAGGGAGGGAGAGAGAGAGAGAGGGGAATGAGCGAATACTGCATATTGTTTAACTTTCAATAGCATGTTCTTTGTGCTTTCTTACCTTTTCTCTTATATGGGTCCCAGTAAATCCAGAAGATTTTTTTGTTTGTTTGTTTGTTTTGTTGTTCAATGATAGGGAAAGAAGGAATAAAGGACAATTTAGGTTGTGTGTGTGTGTGTGTGTGTGTGTGTGTATTTGTACATACTCTTCTCTAACCAAATGTCCTGTCAAAGACAGTATGATAGTTTCTAAACTTAAATTGTCCTGCCCTTTTGGTTTAGTTTCTTTCCCTCTTCACACCCCCATAGCACTCCATTGTGATATCATGATCTAAAATTACAACCCACCTCTGCTATTTAAGGAATTTCCCCACACACATCTGTGCATATAACTTAAGACAAGCTGCAGGGGTTGTTGTTGGTGTGTGGTGTGTGGGTTCTCCAAGCCAAGTCCCGAATTGCAACACCTACGTCTTGCTCAGCTCATTCTGATGCTTGGGTGGTTTCCTTCTGTGAGTCAATGTCAGTGAGGTGCTCCAGGCAAAGCTCTTGCCCTCACAGAACCTGTGAATTTAGTTTGTTCCAGGAATAGACTCCTTATTCCTAGATGCAAGTGAACATTTAGAGCAGGTATATTAGCTAAGCCAGCTTTAGAAGATTAAAAGAAATGACTCTTGCTGCTAAAGGCTAAGCATGCCTGGCTACACCTTAAAATGCTTGATCAAAACCAATTATGTGCAAGCATTCCTTGAGTACTTACTATATGCCAGGAACTGGTTATTTCATATTTTAAAATGTTCATGAGATCTATAGTGATTCAAGAATTGTGCTGGGGGTAAGCAGAAAAAGAGAAATGTAAATTATATACATACATATGTATTATTAAGAGCAATAAAAAGAGTCCACTAATCATGATAAACAAAGATAGAGTAGGGAAAAGGGGTTAAAGTACCAACAAAGAATTATGGGTTTTAAATAACATAGTGGATCTGAGTTGTTTTGAAAACTCGAAAACACTCTAAACAGGTAAGTTGGATATTAGCAGGCTATGCCTGAGTAAGAAATGGGTCAACATTTGGGATTGGGACGGTTACCTCTTCCTTTCTCTGATTGTTTTCCCTTAATAAGTTTTTCTCTTAAAAATCATCAAAGTCCATTTCACTGCTGTTGTCTAATCATGGACTTTTTGGGAAAGTCAGTCTTCTTCTAAGGGAAGTAGTTTGCTGAATTAGCAAAGTGAACTTCGAAGCATTCCTCTATGGTTGTATCTCTATGTATACATATATGAGGAAGCAAATAGTATAAAATGAATGGCCTTAGTTGAAGAAAGTGCCAGAACCCTACCTAGTGGACCCAACTCTGCTAACATCACTTCTCTGAGTAGACTCTGTGAAGTTACAATCTCATAACCTAGTTTGAAGTCCCTGGATTAGATGGACTCCGATTTGCTCTGGGGTTTGTTATTCATTAATCTGAGACCAGTAGCACCAGTATGTCTGTGCATATTGGTTAGGTTTACAGTCCCTGCTATAACCAATCCATAGTGGCCAAGGCCCCATAGCCAGGATCCTCTTCATGTAGTGCCTGCCTTCCTGCTCTCAGTTCCCCCAGTTATATCACTCATACGGAAATTAATGAGGCTCATATATTTATCCCCAGAATTCTCCCTGGACTTGAGTTTAGCCTCTACCTTTGGCTCCTCTGATCTTGTGCACTAGGCTGAAACAGAAAATCTTGCTTTTTTCCTTGTGATCTAAAAAGCAACCACTTACTTGTATGACCAGTATACGGGGAGGGTCTGCGCTAGCTCCCAGCCAGAAAACATTTAAAGTAAAATCTTTTCCAAACCATACATCTCCTAGAAGTGGTTTTAAAGTCATAATGAGGAAAAAAGCCTCAGATTAATTTTTGACCTACAAATCCACACATTGTAGTATTCCAGAATTGTAGGAAGATACAGGTAAAACTGAGAAAATTGAAGGAATATTCAAAATTTGTCAGACTACTACATTTGCTGAATTGAATCTATTGGAATTAGTAAACACCTCACCCCTGAAAGGATTCAGGACAAGAAAGACATCATATTACAACATTTCTGATATAAACTGCATGTGGAAAACAGGACTGAAAAAAATTTTATCTAGCTCCACCTTGTGGTGAGTGCCTGAAGTACAATGGTTCTTAAGCAGCTTTTCTTTCTTTCTCTCTTTAAACATTGCCATGGATCATCTTGCATGCCCTAAGCAAAAATTGTCTGAAATTGAATTGCAATTCTTTGCAACTGCATACTTCTAGCAGAAGAACAGAGACATTTCAGGTGCTTGTTGCAGCAGGAAAATATATTTCAGAAACTGTAGTTCCAAAAATGATTTCCAGGACACTCTTGCCATGAATATGAATAATTTTTGGTGCATGAGGAACTTTTGTTGCAACAGAAATAATTTCAAATTATAAATTCTAGTTATTGACTAGTAGTCTATAATTAGTGAAGCAAATAGTCAAATGGATAATTTATTCAGTAAATAAAGATGGTGTAACCCAAGTTTTGAAAAGAAAATGATTTGATAATACTATTTTTAATGGATAACTATGGCTGCAGTGGAAGAATTGAATTGGAGCAGGGAGTGGGGGAGACCAGGGGATTGAATGACAGAAGGTATCTGTGACCCAAGGCCTATAAGTTATAAGTAGCTTAGAAAAGAGCATGAACTAGGGCAACAGCAGTGGAGCAGGAGGGAGGATACAGGTTCTAGGATAATTTCTAAGATATAATTGCGGGAATTATCATTAGGCCAGTGTGAACAGTGAAGAGTGGGAGGAATTGAGGATGTAAAATTTAGGACCTTGGGCCTTTGGAATTATACACTGGACAAAAGAACATGCAACCTTCTTACAAAGGTACATTGTGGAATCTTCCTTGCAACCATCATGATATTCCTATCTTATAAGAATAGAGAGAGGAAAAGTGAGATTAATGAATATGAATCTACCTGGTTATTTAACCTGGATGTTTAGAGGAATTTAAACTAAAGTTTGAGAACAGGCTATAAAGTCAGGACTGGTCCTTGGTGTGGAGGAATATGGGTTGCCATGCCAACTCTGCTCCACTTATGCATACAACAACTTTGTTTCTAGCCTCCTGCTTTGTATGATACTTTCAGTACCAAGAATTGTGTTAGGCACTTGGGATTTAAATGAAAACAAGAGGAATCCTCGTTTATCAATAGTTTTTACTACCTGGTTGAGACAAGTAACTAAGCAAGCAGGCAGCTCTAGAAAAATGTGATAAATCCATATTTTAATAAAAACCAAGAGGATATTAATGGTGCCTTGAAAAAACAAAGAAAGAGGTAAATCTCTGCCTTGTAAAGTTTAGGAAGCCTCTTTAAAAATGGTAAGATTTAAAGTAGTACTTAGAGAGTGAGTAAGTAATCCCACTGGAAGTGAGAAATGAAGGTCCTTCTAGGTAGTAGAGGAAAGAGACCAGAGTAAAAGCCTAGAGGATTATGGGTAGCTCAGTATGCCTGAAGGATGCCAGGGGGAGGAGAGAGGAAGGAGAAAGGGGGGGATAGATAAGAGGTGGACTTTCCGAAATAACCAAGAGTCATTTACAATATGCTTTTTTTAAAGTGCATAAATGAAAAAGTGTGTTTGTGTTCCTCCACTTCTAATTACTGCCTTATTGTTAAGGGATTTCAGATATGTGTCTTAGCATTTAAATAGTGCTCTCTTTTTGTTTACATATATGGGTAATTTTCATCTTTTGGGATTTATTCAAACTGAAAGCTGCAGTCACCACAATTTTTCCTTTGTAGAAGAGTTTCCTTTTTTTTTAAAACATAGAACTGTGCAATGTTTTAGACATCCATAAAATCCCACTGCACACAGCCTCATGTGAGGACTGCAGGTCCAGCAAGCAACCAGAAAAGAGAAGCAGAGACTGGCATTTTTGTTTTTGAAGTGTGAATAACCCACAATCTTCTCAATTCCAATGATTTTCCCTCTATAATTTAGTTTTAAATATATTTTTTTCCAAACCAGGGACTCACTTTCAAAGTGTAAGCCCGTCCCCTCAATAAGAACTGCTCTTGGGAGATTCTGCAGAATCTTTTCTCTGACCTAAAAGAATGGATTGGAAAATCATCTTTGGGCTGGGGTTCGAAGAACAGAGAAAATGTGGATTTGGAGATACCATAGCAAGAAACATTAATTCTGTACACAGGTATTGGTGTTAGGTCATTTGCATCAATCTAATCAAAGGCTCTCCAGGGGAAAAACACTCCTGAATTCCCTACCTCATTTCTTCCTAAGGGATGAGAAGAGCCACAGATGACTATTTTCAGACAAAACCAGATCTACCAACCATGATGGACACTGTAGCAGGGATGCCAAGTGGTGAGGCTGTGTATGCAAGTGTGTAGGGGAAGTCCGTATTTGGAATAAAACTTCTCATCATAATAAGTTCAAAGGATGCTAATAAGTTTGAAATTTATTTAGATGGCTTTGAGCAAACAATACAGCATTTTAAGCAGGAGAATAACATGATCACATCTATATTTTATACATATTAGTCAAGCTTCCATGTGTAGTATAAACTGGAGGGAAGCATACTGAAGGCCAGGACAGCTAGAAACACAAGCAGTAACCTAGAGGAGAGACAATGACTCCTGAATGTTGAGACATGGCTGGACTCGAGATGTTTTAGAAAAATAGTAGCAATAAGACTTGGAGGTATATTGGATATTTCTGCAGTGATAAACAATAATTTTTAAAAAGTGGTCTTGCATCAAAACTTATCTTGAACATGCTTAAGTGTTGATTTTCTTTTTCCTTCTTCAGTGTGGGAGCGTGCTGGATCCACTCAGGGAAAACTGGAAGTGCCACAGTTCTTGCTCCATAAACAGTGCTCAACCAGTGGCACATAGGCAGCTGGCAGATGACTCCCCCAGCTCCTCTTCCTTGGTACTGTGGAGTTCTAGACTTCTCCAGCAGGACGTGCTTCAGGTGTCCATGGAGGCAATGCTTCATAATGTACCCCAATTGGCATTCTTTCATTTTCAATTCCACTTCCCCACTTTCTCTTCACTCTCCTTACCAGTATTTCTTGGGATCACTTGAACATTTGTCTCACTGTATGTTTGGTGGGAACCCAAATGGTGACCATTTTCACTGCAAATTGATATATGCTGGGGTAAAACTGAAGAGTTCAGATTTGGGGAGGATGAACACAAGATAGTGACATTAAATTCTAGTTTGTTCTAGCTCTTAGACTCCTCCTGGTATTGGGTCAAAAGTCTGATTCTAGAAACCCAATTTCTGAACCTTTCATCAAAGGCCTGGTCATTTTTTGCTAAAAGCTCTTTTTAGACATCAAATCTGCAATTCCATGGAATGCTAGATCAGTTCTAGATTGCCACCTATGCTAGGTGAAATTCAAATCCCTTATACAAATTGAAGAATATTTTTGATATCTCTTTTAAATTTTACTTCATTGAGGTAGGGAAAATATTGAGTTATAGTCTGAATTGTATCCCCTTAAAACTCCTAGGTTAAAAAATCTTAAGCCCCAATGATTGTATTTGGAGATAGGACTTTTAGGGAGATGACTAAGGTTAAAGTTATAGGGCAGAGTCCTGACCCATAGTGCTGGGGTCCTTATGAGAAGAGGAAAAGCCACTAGAGTGCACACACTCTTTCCTGTGTTTTTCTTTCCACATTTTTATTGGTGCATTATAATTGTACATAACAGTGGGATTTGTTGTACATGCACACAATAAAACAAAATAATTTTTGGCCAATACTGTTATACTTCCCAGAAAGATTCTCCCGTGCCATTCAGAGAGAGAGAGAGTCAGCCCCACCCTAATCCCCCGACCGGAGCCCTATAAAAGTTGGCAATGACACAATTAACGTGCAATTTCCGGGCACCTCGCTTTTAGGAGTAAGGGCAATTGTCACTGGCCAGCTAAAATAAAGGCTTCTTTTGGCTTTACGTGATCAGCTTGGATGATTTTATTTTCTTTGGGTACAACAATACCACTCCCCAGCACTCGCACACTCTATTTTCAACTAGAGTACATAGAAAAGGATATGTAAGGACACAGCAAGGAGGCGGCTGTCTATGAGCAAGGAAGAAAATCCTCACCAGAAACAGAATTGGCTGCTACCTTGATCTGGGATGTCCAGTTTGTGGAACAGTGAGGAAATAATCTGTGTAAGCCACCCAGTATGTGGTGTTTTGCTCTATGGCCCAAACTGATAAAATACACCTGACACGTTAATGTGTTGTTTCTGTCCTTACTATTTATTTCCAAACCTATATATTTTCTTTCCTATTTTTTTTTTTTTCATAACGTTTAAGAAAATGGTTTTGAATGCAAACCGTTACTTTGGTCAAATTCCTTAACTGTCTTTGCCTCAATGTTCTCATATGTAAGAGGAGACTGACAGTAATTCTTGTTTGCTCATCAGATTATTGTGGAGATTAAATATTAACACATATGAAGCCTGGAAAAATTCAAATGTATTTTTTTATTATTGTTGTAAATTTTTCTATCTTTGTCCATCTGATGACAGTGATGAGAATCAGTCAGGGCTGAGCTCCTCGGAGCTGAGTTCTGTTACCCCAGAAATGCTGAGGGAAGAGTAGAAAGCAAGTCTCATTTAAAGGATAGAAGAGAAGTAGATTTCTTTGCAGAGAAGTGGGCCCCTGAGCTGGGTGTCTGAGGAAGTGGGGATGTCCTGCTCCTTTTATTCTTTTTAGATTTCCCTCGTTCTCATGGCCTTTCCTCCTCCCTCCATCCTGGGTATGTGACCAGTGACTAGAAGGTGGGCCATAGGTGGAGTGATCCAGGCAGGAAAGGAGAGGCCCAGGAAGTATTAATTAACAATTCCTACAACTCTTTGCCTGGAAGAATAATTCCCTGGATGCAGGTCACCTTCACAACTGGTGGAGGAGGGGAAGGGCTTTGGAACTATTAGCATTTCATTTCCTCCTGAATGAGCCCACATCTTTCTGATCTGACCCAATTATTTATTACCTACACTGACTATCTTTTTGTCCCCTGACCTCACTTTCTTTATTTTGCATGAAAATAATATTTTTATTCCAAAAAATTTAGTTGACCCTTTTCATTACTCTTTCATTCTTACCAACACAGCTCTTTCCTGTCCTTGGTTCCACTCTGCTTTCTAATTCCTTCTTGCCACACACTTCTGTCCCCTGGCAGATAGAGCTTCACAAGCTCATCGTTATTCTTCCTCATAAAGGGTAGTCAAACAGACCATCTATTGAGGTTTCCACTAGATCAATTGACAATTGATTCAATTTGGTCACTAGGCAACATATTTTAGGAAAAGCATGCTATGAATAGTGTTTTTGCACTTATTTTCCAGTAATAAAAACTTCTGCAAATAATCTTCAGCTTTGTTCTAGGATGCACGCAGGCTTCAAATAGCATTCGCAATGCCTGCCTTTGCTTGTCCATTATGCCATATATTCTTCCCAAACATAAATCTGTGTCATGATGTCACTGGTATTGGATACAGATGTACGTTTAGAAGTAATATCAAAAAGGAAAGAGAATGTGGAAAGAACATTAAAAAAAATGTTATCAGAAGAAACACGTGCAAAAGGAAGGAAAACTGACTCAAAAGTACCATACCAATAGTTTCTCTGCCACTCAGCTCTTCATAGTCTCCTAGTGTTTTAGTATTGGGTCCTTATTTTCAGACTTTTTCCCACAGTGACCACTAGAGGGCATTGCCAGTTAGCAGTGAGGGTATTTTCTACCAAATTCTTAATTAAGGAAAGTTTAGGTATGAAGGTAGGTGGTGGCTATGGGGTCACAGAGGAGCACAAGAACAAACATGAAAAGCTAAGACATAATTATGTCTCAGGGTAAGATTTTTGCCCGAACTGAGATTGAAGTTGAATAAATAGTTGTGAAAATGTAGTGGGGTATTGTAAATTTTGTTCTCTCCCTGGCTCACTGTTAACATTGATGCTGTAGTTGATTTATAGCTTTCTGGTTGCATTGTCTCATTCCATTTAATCGGTACATTCTCATATAATTTGGTATAAATAGAGGTCTTTAAACTGGAAACTATTATGATTGGTGACCTCACCATTGCAAGATTGCATACACAATATTTTTAGAAAAGGGAATCACCTTTTTTAGAAAGCATAATATTACCTTAACATTTGAACACATCTTCAAATTCCTTATTAATTTGATTTGAAGTGTGCGTCATCACTAAGCTACTCTAGGCTTGATTCATTAGAATGATATAGTACACAACTAGACCAGTGACAAAGCATGAATTGGATTTCCAGATCTCCAAGCAGTAATTTAGTTAATTACTAAATATTCACCAGCTCTCCTCATGGGTTAATAATGCTTCCTTTGATCACCTCGAAGCTGTGTCACCTTGAAAGCCTGTATCATGTTACAGTTCTATTCCACCCTCTCTTTATAGGCTTTGGAATGCTCAGATTTGAAGTTGAGATGGGGGCATTTTATAATTTGAATTTGTTTTAGTTTGCAAATGTGAGGATTGTCTTAGTTTAACTTGAACTTCTGGCAGCCCAGTGAGAAGAGGTAGGTTTTACCTTTGATGGGCCTGAGTGCTACTGAGGTTCACCTGCCTGAATTATGAAGAGCATAAGGGGCTAACCTCAGGTTACCCAAGAGGTTTTGGCTTTGCTTTCAGCACAGTACCCTCCTGGATTACTTCTGCTGTCAAGGACTGGTTCTCCATGGTTTTCTTCACTTTTCTCTTCTCCCTGGCGTCAGAGGGTATGCCCCATCACTCATGGATCTATTTTCTTCTGCATCTGCCTCATTTCCTTAGTGATCTCATCCAGCTTCATAACTTTTGAAACCACTTATAGGTTAGTGATTAAAATATTTTATCTCCAGACTTACCTCTCCCATGTGTGTCAAATTTTCTATCCAGATGTCTACTAGATGATACCTCAAACATAATGTCTCCAAGACCCAGTTGTTGATCTTTCCTCTGGAATTGTTTAACCATTTCAGTTTACAACGATTTCAAGTTTCTCAGGTGAAAAAGGCCAGAGTCCTTCTTCACTCCTGTCTCTTTCATACCTTTTGACACACACATAGTCGGATGTATAATCAAATCCAGAATTGGGCACTTCTTACCTCTTCTTTGGGCTCTGATTGCCATCCTCTGTCTTCGGTAATTGGAATACCTTGGGTGCCTCTACTAGCAACACCCTTAATAACAAGGCACTCAGAGATACCACTTAAATTATAAACCCTCTTTGCTGTGCATCTATAAGTAGAAAGGTCAGAGAGTGTTTAGGGGGAGAAATTCACATGTTAAGGCAATACTGAGGGCAGGTGTGGGTAATATGATGGAAATACACAAGGCAGATATGGCATATTTAGCTGAGATGGAGGAGGTACCATTTGCTGACAGAGGGTAAGATGCCAATAATGAAAGATCTGAATGACTTAAGCACAATATTTATTGTCTGTATCGATAGAGATATTTGTAGATTTCAAAATATTTTCAAATATAATTATTTAATTAGGTCTTCAACCTTCTCCACTCTGGTAGGTAGAAAGAAAAAAAGAAGTTGAATCTCCAGAAGATTAAGAGAGATACTCAAAGCCACACAGTGAGGCATTCAACCTCAAGTGGCTATCTTCAGATTTTAAGACTTAGGAATTTTGCACTAGGCCCAGACACAGTGAGGCTCATTGATGAGTTTTCCACTGGCAAAATAGGAAAAAATTGTCAGATCGAATTGGGTGGCTGCAGGGGGAGGGAGCAAGGTCACCTAGCAACACACTGTGCCAGAAGTGACCAATGAGGCAGACCTGCTGACCCTGACGTCCACCTCGGGTCCACCTTTTCCTGGGCAGGACCCTTGACCCCTTTCCTCTGGCTCTCCCACCCTGACTCTCACCCCGGGGGGCTGGAGATTTCGCCTGGGACACAAACTCCAATAAATCTCAAGCCACTACTTTTGTCTGACTCTGGTGAACCCGCTTGGCGAGCTTACTCCTTTTGGCCACCCGCCGCCGCCTTTGCAACCCGCCACCCTTTCGCGAGCTTTGCAAAAATAAGAACAGAGAAGAAAATTTTCACAAAGTTAAAAATATTTCATAAAAAGTTATGTCCTTTATGTTGAGATTAAGTTCTTCACAATGTTTGATGTTGAAATGCCCTTTACTTTATAACAATAGTGATAGTATTTGTAAATGTCTAAACCAAATAAAATCAAAAGTGAATTCTTAAATTTGAAAAAAATATATTATGGTCTGTAATATGTAAAATCTGCGTACACTGATCTGTAGTCCTATGTTTCAGGTAAGAAAACTTGGGGACCAGCCTGCATTCTCATTACCATGTTTTCCTTCTAGGTGATGCTTGAGCTTTTGAAATTGTCCAGTTTTATATCTATTTAAAGTAATGACTTCACAGCAGGAAGGACTCTACTGGCTCCATCTGCAGGTGCCTGATGTATACAATGTTGTTCTGGCTCCCCGTTTCTATTCAAAATCGAGACTATGTGCGACATATAAAAAATCTTTTTATTACTTTGCTAGATGAACAGCAGTGTTCACCTCATCAAAGGGTTCAAAGGCAATGATGATTACATTTTAGAAAATTGTCTGTGATTCCAATAAAAATGCTGCTAAATATGCGTCATAAATAGTTCATTTTTGAAAGAGGTAGTTAGCTACAACTGCTCAGAAATATTGGGGGTAGTGATGACAGGTAGGTCATGAGAAAGTAAAATAGAAATAAGTATTTCATTCACAAATGACTTAGAGAAGGAGGAAATAAATATCTACTCAGAAATGTAGTATGGGTTCAGAGATGATAGGCAAGTTGGTCATGTGGTACTTGGAAAAAAATAAATGTGGGAAGGATCAGACTTAGTGTGAAAACTAGTAGCACCTGACAAGGAGTGCGAGGTGTCCCTTTTCAGGACTTTGTGATCAGAACCATCTCACAATACTCAGATATAAGCTATTTTATAATGCTTATCAATGGCAACCTAAGTTTTATAGTACTTTTTCTTAGTCCTTGTTTATAGAACTTTATTATTTTCTTTGGACCAGAAATTAATTCCTATAGATGAAAGTTACTATGAAACAACATTGTATTCAAAGCAAAGGAAAACTTCCTAAAAATCTCAAATATCAGGTGGTAAGTTAATTTCCTGGGGAGGGAAGAATTGTCTGTCTTTCAAAACATTAAATAGCAGGAGATTGCTTAGAAGGACTGTTGGAAGGGAACTTATTTGTAGGATAAGGATGGGAGTGGCCCTAAAAGTCTCCACCCAGCTAGATATTTTAGAATTGGTGTTTTGGTATACAGCATTTGCTATAAATGGAGCATATCAAAGGACTCTTCTATTAATTACTCCTCCAAATAAGTCTGTTCAAGAATAGAAAAGAGTTCCTCTTGTGTATTTTCTAGTCATAGCCCTTTATAGGATCCTGCAGTTTTACTCTGAAAGGAATAAATAATACATGCCCATATTCAAATATGGTTCTTCCATGCATTCTAGACTTCCTAGAGATGCATGTTGTTGGTCATTTTGAAGCTGGAACTTCTGCTCAGGCGCTGAAGATAAAATCAGGATCGTCCTACACATACTTCCCTACCTCATCTTCAGTGCTCTCAGAATACATGGATAACAGTGATGTTGCTGTGACCAAGGTCAGTACCAGGGATCACATTAATGTAGCGACCCGATAGGACTGTTTACATAAAAATACCTAACACTGAAATTTTCCTACATTCCAGACACTAAGTGATTTACATTTGCTGACTTGCATGATCTTCAAAATAGCCCTATGATGTTGATTCTCATTTATATTCTGGTTTTATGAATTATGTAATGGAAGTAGAATTTAATTAATATACTCAAAAGTCATAAAACTACCAAGGGAGATATCTCAAATTTAAACTCAGAAAGTTTGAATTCCGATCACATGCTCTTCATCTTTAAAATATATTGCTTCTTTTTTATTTCTGCATGAAATGATGTAGTCCCTACTAGAAAATAAAAAGAAAGAAAAGAAAAATTAATAATGAGAGGCAGTGAGATGGAGTAGAAAGAATATTGCACTCAGAATCATGACTTTGAATTTCTGGTCTGCTATGCCTCTATTTAATTTTGGGTGAACCACTTAATGGCCTGTGCTTCATCTGTAAAATGTAAATTGATTTAATGCCATTTGATTTAATACCTTTTATTTGTTTCTTTTCAGATCTTTCACAAATTACCTTCAAAGGCAAGATCTCATCTAAGCTTTGCAGAAATTGTTTAAGAAACTTGAGGCTCAAAATAGTGGTGACCCCCGCAACCCTTGCCCACTCACTTGGGTGTACAGATGGTGAGGATCCTCAGATTCCAAAGCCAATGTTTCTTTCTACAGTATTCTGATGCCCCATTTTATATGCATAAAAGAATTTTCTAAACTGTAAAATAACTTGCCAGTATTCACTTTTATAATTAATGCAGTATGCAATGGTGGATTGGTAATGCTTTTAGTACAATATTGCAAAGAAAGGACAGTTTTGGAATTATTTGAAGGATCCAGACAAGTTTATGTGAAAACCACATGCATTGTTAATTTGTTTTGTTTAAATCCCAGAAGAAATGCAAAACTGATGGAAGAATATGCTGCTTTTCTGTGCTTTGGTGAATACTTTATTTTGTAACATGAAATGATAAATGTTTGAACAGCTGCAATTGTGAAAGAACCATACAACATGCAAATGCATACTTGCGTGCACATGCGCATACACATATTGTTCCCTCCAGGGTTGTTGATTGGAACAGTGCCACAGAAAGGAATCTCTAGGTGACATAAATACATTTTCATTTATTTTCTGAATCCCTTGCATGGTATAACTTTCTCCATGGGAGGTTTACCTCAAGAGTGAAAAGAAAAGAAAAAAATGTGAACAAACCAGATTTTGTGATTTATTGTCTCAGAATAGTTTCTGAGATATTGTTCTCCTTCAGGTACAGCCTGAATACTTTTGCAACCATTGAATACTAGTGGGAAGGAGTTGGGGGTGGGGTCTCAGCTGTGGCCTTGGCCTTTGAACAAATCTTTAGTTTCCATTTTATCTTTGTATACTTAAGAAACATGAATAGAAGGATTTGCTATTTCTTACTTAATTTCTTTCTTAAGCACATGTACTCTAAATATAAACTATTATGCAGGAGAGCCTGTATGTCTACTTAATCCATATGCAATTGCTGTAAATCCTTTTATTGGTTATAAGTTTGAAATCTGAGAACTCAGTTCTCTTGGTGTTCTGGGAAGTCACATGAAAACCAACAGTGAGCTTAACTTCCCCATTGTCTGCTCAAAGCCCATGAGTGGGCTTCAGTCCGTTCCTTACTATTTACTTCTCATTTCATCCGGTAGCATACAGAATGTAATCCAAATCCTAGAATGTCAGATTTGAAAATTTATAATTCATAATTGCAATTTTATCCATCAGGGAATCAGAGTTCCTAGATGTCTGATTGAAGAAGGAATTTGTGTAGAATTTAGACCTTAAACAAATGTAGGAGGAACTGAGGGAGTGAAAGTCTAGCTGGGAATTGGAAGGGCCAAGTGGGGGCCACTGAGCAATCTTCCTTAAGTATTTGCAAGGGTGGACAGACAGGGGCATTCATGGAAGTCCAAGAAGTCCAAGGATTACAAGAAATTAAAACAATTATGCTTGTGATTTATTGAGAGCTTACTATACTAGGTACTATGTTAAGTGCTTCACTTTCTCAATGTTTTTCTCAGTGATTTGTTTCCCAATTATTCACATATAAATTAACATGGACATGGATACATATAGAAACTGAGTAGGAAGCTCAAACTATTAAGAAGAACCATTTTGTCACCAGCTCAAGGATCTTAGCAAAAAATAAATTAGGTGAAGTCTTTGGGTTATAAAACGTCTCTTTTGGGTAATATGAATTTCTTTGAGGTAATTCAGTGGGAAACGTCACAAATGAGCCTTTGAAGAGAGTAGAAAGCTCCACAGTCAGCATGAGAATGGATCAGGGGAATGAGATTATTTGATTTTTTTTTCTAAGCTCATCATGGCCAAGTTTCAGCTTTTGAAAAATTTCAATAAGACGGGGTGAGTGTCCTCATAGTGTCTAGAACCTTATCAGCCTATGGCCCAGACTGGTAACAATCTGAACCAGGCTATGACAGCAGAAGGTATGTTAGTGATGACAGCCACTAACAAATCTGTTTCTTGGGCCACATTGCTTCAATCTGTTTGCTCTTTATATCTGTTGTTCAGTTGGCATCCCAGTTTGCCCTTCACCATGATCCTTGGGATTCCCTTACCTGTCTCCTATGTTTGATACCTAGACCCTGTTTTGAAACGGATTACAAAATTAGAAG
Source organism: Glaucomys volans (assembly GCA_020662805.1). NCBI lineage: Eukaryota > Metazoa > Chordata > Mammalia > Rodentia > Sciuridae > Glaucomys > Glaucomys volans. The sequence goes on from JAJEJO010001573.1 coordinate 93,284, forward strand.
ATTTGTACAAATGATTCAGGAAACATTTTACTTAACTAAAATACTTGGGATTTATTTTTTCCTTGGGATTTATTTTTTTGTTGGGTTTGATGAAAATGCTAGGGTTTTCCTTATCTAACTATGAATTTTGAAAGCATTGGTCATTTTCCTTCTCTCTATCAGTATTCTTTGTTTGAGAAGACTGAAACCATTCTGAATCTTCATATGCATACCTAGCTTTATTTTTCTCCTCCCAGAATCTTGGAGTATTTCTTTGTATCTCAAGTTCTTCGTGGAAGAACTCAATTTCTCAATTTGGATATTTTTTTTTTTCTATTTGTATCAATTTATAGTCCTTATTTCTGAACACAGTTTCCTAATATATTTTATAAATACTTTCCTCTCTTTTCTTTTTTTTTCCTTCTGAAGCCCTTTCACTTATATGTTGCTGTTTAAACTCACCAATTTTTAATTTTTCCACATTTCCCATTTTCTTCTCTTGCTATTTTTCTTTCATTGTCGTTTCCCAAACCTGTTCTTTTCAACTTTTTATTGAGCTCCTCCCTGTGCTATTTCATGTTTTAGTTCTTTGAAATTTTTACAGCACTTCTTGTTTCATGGCTGAAATACTTTTCCTATTGCTGTAAAGATAAAAATTGCAGTTTTTACTAAAGTGCCTTCTATTCACAGAATTTCTTCCTTCCAAGTCTCTTTCTTGTGTTTATGTTGTCTCTCTCTTTTACATTATAACTTTCTCTTGGACATCTGCCCATCCTTGACAGTGGCCCACTCCTGTTAAGAGTGGGGACCCAAAGGTGAATTGGGTTCTCTCAGTGCCTGTGTGGCCTTTGTTAGCTAAAAGGAGGTCTGCTTGAATTTTTGGTGTGACATCAGTTTTTCTCTTTAGGCTAGTCAAATTGAAAGAAATGAGTCTACCAATGTTGTCTTTGTGTTCTTATTCCTTAAAACATCTCTTGGGTGCATTTTAAATGTGTACTGGAGAGAAGTAGGTGATCCTTGGGTTTTAAATTTTTTAAAACTAGGATGTCTTCACTATCTTAATAAACTTCACAGAAAATAGCAAATTAAGACAAAGGTTGGTGGCTGGGAAGTGCTCATCCTAGTCTTACCTTCATGGAAATGAGTTTAATGAGTTGTGATGTGTCTATGTTATCACAAATAATGAGTAGATAAATCAGGATTGGAATGTAGGGAAGGTTGATTCCATAAAACTGCACTAAGATTTGTGCCTCAGGGACTAGACCATGCCTATATAAGAGACTTTAGATAGTTTATGAGGACTTGGCATTTTACTGTCTATGTGGATAAAATAGAAATCAGTACATGAAAAGAGGTACTTTAAAATTAGAAGAACTATTAATTGATTTTATATATATAATTGAACTCAGGGGCACTTATCCACTGAGCCATATTGCTAGTCTTCTTTTTGCTTTAGTTTGAGACAGGGTCTTGCTAAGTTGCTTAGGGCCTAAGTTGCTAAAGCTGGCTTTGAACTTGTGATTCTTAGGCCTCAACCTCCAGAGCTGTGGGGATTATAGGTGTGAGCCACCAAGCCCTGCTTGATTATATAATTTTGACTGAATATTTCTAATCCCTTTAACCTGAGAAGTTCATTCTAACACTTTTAGTTCTACACCCAAAATAAGCTTCAAGTCTGTGCAGTTCTCCCCAATTTCTGTGTTCTCTTTCTATACATTGGATTATCAAAAAAGCTTCCTACAAGAAGGTCTTACACCCATTTTTGTCCATTTCCTACATGTAATGAATATAGAACCAAGAAGAATATTGCTTAAAACTTTTATCATGCCTTTTCTGCCTTAGAATGTTTTAATAGTTTTCTATAATAACAAAAGGCAAAATGTGAATCTTCAACATGCTTCACAAAGCCTTTCCAGGCTGATTTTAACTCACTTAGCTTTTGGTTCAATCACTACGCAGCAATCATAACGACTTTATTTCCAACCCTTGAAAGCACCAAGGGATTCCTTGCTTTAAGGATTTTCCTTATGTTAGTCTCTCTGCATAGAATGTTCTTCCTACCACCATCACCCTATGGTTATTTCATAATTATCCTTCAAAGCTCATCTTAATCATTGTCTCAAGAGATGTGAAATCATCTAAACCCCAGGTCCATTAGATCCTTTAGGTTTCTTTTCGTGTTTTAGATTTTCTTCATATAACATCAAGATAATCAGAAAAAGAATGTAGACAATCTGAAAAATCATATGCCCCATTGTGTGAATTTGTACCTTATTTCAACCACCAGTGTCAGAAGCATAATATCAGATGAGAATGTGCTCTTAATTCACAGTGAGGTTTTAAGCACCCAGGAGGTGTGAGACCATAGTGTGAACTGGAACAGCAGCAGAAGGTTGGGCTTTGCCACCCACTTGGTGAATCCCCTTAGTCCAACCAAACTGCCTCCACAGGCTCCACTCATCCCCCATCTGAGGTGCAAAGATTGGACATGAACAGTTCCTGTGGATTCATCTAGCTTAGTATTCTGTGACCATCTATTCCAAAACATTGGTTTCAGATGATTTTCAAATACTACCAAAAACAGCAAAATTTTTTTAAAAATTTTAAATATTAAAACATATATGTGTATATATATACATACACATATATACATGTATGTGTATAGACATTCACAAGCATACAAACACACACACACACACACACACACACACACATTCTGAACTTCCTTGAATAGGTTCAGACTCACCACCATAAAAATGTGCTTTGTTTTGATTTTATTCCAACATTAAAATTAAATATATTCTCAGAGTTGAATGTGTGTGGGGATCAGTGCTCTGAGGGGATCAGTGATCTAAAATTATCATAGAAAGCGAAGAACTAGTTATTAAATGCCTTTTGAATGAATCATTTAATGGTTATCATGAACGAACCTGAAAATGAGCTGGGCGTGGTGGGCACATGCCTGTAATATCTGCTACTTGGGAGGCTGAGGCAGGATGATCATAAGTTCAAGGCCAGCTTTAGCAGCTTAGAAAGACTCTGTCTCAGAATAAAACTTGAAGGGCTGGGATGTGGCTCAATGGTAAGGTGTCCCTGGGTTCAATCCCCAGTACCACAATTAAAAAAAAAGAAAAAGGATCTGAAAATGAAACATTTCCAAAATTATGAGAATCCGAGGCTATCTAAATATGTACTTGTGAGTGTGCTAGAGCATGTAGGAACAGACTCCAGGATGGGCATGAACCAGCAGAAATTGATAGGAAAATGAACACTTTTGATCCGTCCATTATCTCATTTAAAAGCCAATATTAAAGCATGCAATGCAGAAAAGACAGCCTCTTCAACAAATGGTGCTGGGAAAACTGGAAATCCATATGCAGCAAAATGAAACTAAACCCATATCTCTCACCCTGTACAAAACTCAACTCAAAGTGGATCAAGGACCTAGAAATCAGACCAGAGACTCTGCACCTAGTAGAAGAGAAAATAGGTACAAATCTTCATCATGTTGGCCTAGGACCAGATTTCCTTAACATGACTCCCAAAGTGCAAGAAATAAAAGCACAAATCAATGATTGGGATAGAGTCAAACTAAAAAGCTTCTTCTCAGCAAAGGAAACAATCAGCAATGTGAAGAGAATCCTTCAGAGTGGGAAAAAATCTTTGCCACACACACTTCAGATAGAGCACTAATCTCCAGAATCTACAAAGTACTCAAAAATCTTTACACCAAGAACACTAATAACCCAATCAATAAATGGGCCAAGGAAATGAACAGACACTTTACAGAGGAAGATCTACAAGCAATCAACAGATTTATGAAAAAATGTTCAACATCCCTCGTTATAAGAGAAATGCAAATCAAAACCACCTTAAGATTTCATCTTACCCCAATTAAAATGTCTTTTATTAAGAACACAACAACAACAGGTGCTGGTGAGGATGTGGGGAAAAGGGTACACTCATACATTGCTGGTGGGAGTGCATGCTGGTGCAGCCACTCTGGAAAGCAGTGTGGAGATTCCTTAGAAAACTTGGAATGGATCCACCATTTGACCCCGCTATCCCACTCCTTGGCCTATACCCAAAGGACTTAAAATCAGATTGCTACAGTGATGCAGCCACATCAATGTTCATAGCTGCTCAATTTACAATAGCTAGATTATGGTATCAACCTAGATGCCCTTCAGTAGATGAATGGATAAAGAAACTGTGGTATATATACACAATGGAATATTACTCAGCCATAAAGAAGAATAAAATTATGGCATTTGTAGGTAAATGGATGATGTTGGAGACTGTTATGCTAAGTGAGATCAGTCAATCCCCAAAATCCAAAGGTTGAATGGTCTCTCTGATAAATGAATGATGATGCATAATTCAGGGGGAAGGGTGGCAAGAATGGAGGAAGGATAGATAGCATAGAGGGAAGGGAGGGGTGGGGGCGGGGTGGGGGGTAAAAATAATAACAGAATGTGTGACAGATACCATTGCCCTGTGTACATGCATGAATGCACAGATGGTGTGACTCTACTTTGTGTACAACCAGTGAAACAATAGCTGTACTCCATTTGTGTTCAATGAATCAATAAGTAAATAAAAAAAAAAATCCAAAGAAAGACCCCAGTGAATATGGTTTACATTTTAGTTTATAGGATTGGCATTTTTATGGGAAGTCAGAGGCCAATATTTGCTCATTCTAATCTGTTAAGAACGTCTTTCTTTCCTCACTACCACCAGGGCAGCCTGTCTTCAGGTAGAATCATGGTTTAATCCAGATCCATTACTTTTCTTTTTTTTTTTGGAACCAGGGATTGAACTCAGGGGTACTCAACCACTGAGCCACATCCCCGGCCCTATTTTATATTTTATGTAGTGATAGGGTCTCACTGAGTTGTTTAGGGCCTCACTAAGTTGCTGAGGCTGGCTTTGAACTCACGATCCTCCTGCCTCAGCCTCCCGAGTTGCTGGGATTATAGGTGTGCGCCATCACGCCCTGCCCACTTTTTTATTTTTTTATTTTTTGGTACTGGGGTTTGAACTGAGTGGCACTTAACCACTGAGCCACATCCCTGACCCTTTTTTGTATTTTATTTAAATACAGGCTCTCACTGAGTTGTTAAATTGTTGAGGCTGGCTTTGAACTCAAGATCTTCATGCCTCATCCTCCTGAGTTGCTGAGATTACAGGTGTGCACCACTGTGCCTGGCCAGATCCATTACATTTTAACTATGATGGGAGTCACAGTTAAACACTGATTTAAATAGTTTCCAAAACCCAAAAGGCCTTGATATTGACTACTAGTGATGTGTTACTAATTATATCTATTGGAGAAATCTCACCTTTGAAATTAGGACTGAGCAAACTTATACGAACATATAAGAAAGTCATGCCAAGCAAAACCTACTAGAAATGGATCTTGTTCCATAGACTTTTTTTAATGGAAATTTTTCTAAATGACAAGCTGTTAGATAGCCTATGTAGGTAATTATGCTATTACCCTCCAAGGTTAATGGATGTATCACAAATACACCTTTAACAATGATAAAGCTTCACACACGTGAACATTTTAGAGTTGTTTTTAAGGGTTTCACATCATCTGTTGTGAGAGCTCTAATAATTTGTCAGTATCTCAATCTCATGTACTTTTTCACAGTGTAATGTTCCATATTAATAAATATGCTATAAAATGTTTAATAAATTGATGGATTTAATTCACTTAACAAATGGTTAGGCATGGAGACACATTATTATTATACAATTTTGTATATGCATAAAAAGTTTCAGTGATTTTTCAGCATGTCTTCACTAGTTGATGAAGGAGGAAGAAAGATAAGGTCTATATTCTGTAATGTTTTAGCCCTTAATGAATTATAGATAAAATCCCAGGAAGGAGAAAAAGAGAAATAGTCAATGAAATTCTTCAGAGATGGAACTTTTCAAAGAACACATAACTTGATCTGAGCACTAGTATGATACCTATAACAACTGATCAACAAAATTTGTCATATGACTAGAGAGGCACCTTGGGTCAGGATTGCATTTTTCAATTTTAGATTTGTGCACTGTGTCCTAACTTAGTGTTTTTGTTTTGTGCTGTTTTTTGTTTTTTAAATTATTATTAACTGCTACCACTAAATTTCTATTGTGCTCACCTGTGCTTTCTCTTTGTGTATAAAGGTTTAAGGAAGGTATTTGAATCTTTTTTAAGGCTTTTATGTCTTAAATAAAGTGACACTTGAAATACAAAAGTTAAATGGATTGGAATGCCAATTGTAGAGTTGGGTGAAGATTGTTTATAATTGAGGAAATCATGTTAGCAAGTCATGAGATGAGAACCCATTGAATGTATATGGGTCGGGGTGGTTTGGTTGGTGCACAAAATACAGGATAAGGAAAGGATCCAGGTTGGGGCCAGGTTAGGCAGTACCTTGACTACCCAACAGAGCACTTAGTCTCCTGAACTGGCAGAGCTAGTGATGGTCACTTAACAGGGGAATGACAGTGTAGGTTCTGCATGTTTTCTTTTTAAAGCAATAATGAGCGCATCTGCCTTCCTATGATCTCTCTGGTGGTAATGAAAGAAGAGAAGAGTTGTGTGTGTGTGTCTGAAGTTAGTGCTAAGTAAGAAATGAGGGCAGGAGCTGAGATTATTTCAATAGTCCAGTTAAAACAAAAAGTTTATCTGCCATTTACTAAGTATAGAACCTACGACAAGTTACTTCTTTCTAAGCCTCATTTTCCTCATTTGCATCCTACAGGATTATTGTTAGAATTAAGTGATATATTCTATTTACAACGATTAGCATCATGCCAGGTATATTATAGGTACTTAATAAGTGCTTATTATTATTACTATTATTATTATTATTATATTAAACCAACTAAGATACATCATTGTATTTGGGGAGACTTAAAAATTGTTTATTGTAAACCGGGCATAGTGGCACACCCCTGTAATCCCCGTGCCTTGGGAAGCTGAGGCAGGAGGATCGTGACTTTAAAGCCAGCCTCAGCAAGGGCAAGGCACTAAGCAACTTAGTGAGACCCTGTCTCTAAATAAAATACAAAATAGGGCTGGGGATGTGTCTCAGTGACGGAGTAGCCCTGAGTTCAATCGCTGGTTCCCCCCCCCAAAAAAATTGTTTATTGTATTGCTTTTTTATTGACAAAATTATATATATTTCTAAGGTACAATGTTGTTATATGTATATATTGTGGAATGATTAGATAAGCAAAGTAAGATGCCCATGATCGTGCATACTTGCCATTTTTTTGTGGTGAGAACATTTAAAATCTGCTTTCTTAGCAATTTTCAGATACAATACATAATTATTATTAACTATTTTATTAACTATTGTTAACCATATCCAGAACTTATTTCTCTCATGAGTATGTTTCACTAAACAAGGGAAAATTCCTCAAGGGAATTTTCTGTCTTAGTTGAGACATCTTATTAGACAAAGGTAATAAACACACTGACAACGTCATTTCCAAGGCTGTCCTCCTGGCCTCTCTCAGCCTACAGTGCTTTGCTGAAGAGGACTATAGCAAGGAGGTCACATCAACTGGAGTTTCTGCTATTTGCACCTTATAATCAGAAGGACAACAAGCTCATGAAAGAATATCTATCATGCTTGAGAAGCCAAACTTGAGTTTCCTGTGTGTGCTCTTTTCCCAGAATGAGTCTAGCGTGATGTTTCACTCATCTTCAAGTGTTGACTACATACTTGGCTCTCATTCATTGACTTACATTTCTTTGACCCAACCTATGCATGAGATGGAATGGTGGCACTAGGCTCTACTATTTATCACACTTTCCCCCTTAAATGGCAAAGGCCATCTTATGATGAGTCACATAAGATTTCTGTCATATTACAATGCTTGGGAAAGATAAGCCTGGAATAGCAATGTATTAGAAATAAATATTCAGGGTTCTTATTTACTTTTGGAATTGGTTTTATTCCACTAGAACCCAAGGATAATCATGATGCTGGACACAAAATATGCAGCAAATGCATATAGTGTGGAAAGGTAGTGATTATTTTACTATTATCAAAAAACTAAGCAGTTAAGCACCAATTGCAATCAGATTCTTTGTAAAAGAAGAGAACATTGAGATAAATGACATTACTTAATCCAATTTATTTACTGAACATTTACCATATGTCAGAATTTCTTTACAAAATAGTTGGAATTTAAGCATGGCCATGCAATGGTTTCTTCCCTACAGGTATCCCAAGTGGAGACTCCAGTAAGGAATAGGCTTGGTGAATAACAATAACTAAGCAATTTTAAAATTAATTTCTTTGGTCTCAGGTTTATTTACCTGCCTGTGATGAGGCACAACTCTGGCTATGTTTGCATACATCTTTTGCGGTTGGAAGAAAATTGTTTGGGAGAAGTTAATGCATTCCTTTCAGTGAAATTTGGTCATCTGAGCCCCTTTGTTAAGAAATACAATGAACATCCCCATGTTATTTATGTCACATTATCATCAGAGACATGAAAAGTTATAGGTTTGAAGGGAGGGAAGAAACATTGAGATTTCTACATTCTGTATACAATATTGTGTTGGAATCATGATTTGAAGAATTTGGTATTAACCATAGAAGTGAAAAAGGCAAAGAGTTATTTTAATATGTTGTTTTAGGATTGACAGGGATTCTTTCTTATTTGTGATTGGTAATGACAGTTTGAAATTAGTATTTCAATGCTGTAATTTCCCAGAGTCTCTTCAGAGAAAAAAGAAGGTAAGATTCCATTCTTTTAGTGTTCTGCATTAAAATTCTGGGGTTGAATCTACCCAATTTTTCCACATGAGGATTTAATGTTAGTATGTGTTCAGAAGAATGTGTTAGTATGTGTTCAGAAGTATGTGTTAAGAAGAATCTTCTAAAGATTGTTGCAGGGCTGTCATCATTTGATTCCATTATATAAGAAGCTTGTCTTCTGATTTTACCATGAACTGAAAGAGAAATTAGACAGAAATTTGCTTAAGTAGTTACATTCCTAGTCCCAATCAAATTAATCCAGCAGATTAATATTTGTTAAATCCAACAAAGTATTTTAAATGGAACTCAATATTTTGGCCAAAGATAATCTGTTTTTAACAGTATGTTTAACAACACCTATTAAGATACTATTAGTAATTTTCTGCCTATTGTGTTACTCCTAGTCAATGTACTGGTATGAAATCACCTGGAAAAGTCACATTTGATATTTATACACATATAAACTTCTTGTTAACCTAGGTTCAGTTGGGTCACTGGAAACATCAGGGCATTTCTCTTAAACTGAAGAAAATAGATATTCTCTGATTCAAAAGTCAATCAGTAAGTATGAATGGAGCAGATCTGCAAAGATTTTGTTCTTGGCAGAAGGTCTTACCAACTTTTTGGACAGTAAATCCTTAACTAATTTATTTACATAGACTTCAAAGGAGAATCTATGATAATTTATTATTGGTTGGAAAAGTCTCTGGGTGGTTTGCCCATTTAACCATGTAACAGGAAGAACACCCATTAACCTATCTGAACACTGCATATCTCTTGTCTGACGTCAACTATCAGAGAGCCATGACAGTTGTGTGGTTTTAGCTGTGTCCAATCCCCTGAAGTGGAAAAAAAGCCCTTTTAGAACAAGTAGACTGCTTCCTTCTTGTTTTGCTACCCATCAAGGGTCATCTCTTTGGACAAGACATCCATATTTGTATTGTCTCATTCTTTTTTTTCCTTAAGTTGAATTTTTAATATTTTTAAGTTGGAGTAGGGACATTTCCAGCACCTGGAAATGCCTTTGCCTTCACAGGAGAAAGCAGTCTATGAGACTGCACTTTGTCTTTGTCTCCTATCTCCTTTTGTTTCGGTATAGACCAAGTCTACTGCTAAAGGCTGATGGGAAAATAGAGGCAAAATCATCAAAAGACTGTTCCTATAAATATCTCTTACGGGGGACAAAAATCTGTGGGAGGGAAAATAGCATTTTCTTTGTAGATTTATCCAACACTATTTCTATGAGCCAGCTTTTTGCATTGTCCTTCCTGAGGGATTGCTTCTTTACCTATGACCATTGTAAAGTAAAGGTGTCATTGAATTTCCTCTGATGAATTTGTCACCCAAGAACATCTTGGGATCATTCTAATTATCATTAGATACCCTCCATGGGACTAGAGGAATTTGGTTCCTATAACTTTCAGGACTCCTAGACACCTGTGTGATTTCTATAACTTTGACAATTGAGTGAGTCAAGGGGTCAATATATTTGTAGAGTTTTTTTCCTGTTATAATTAATGAGGTGAGCTATTGCTGAAAGTTTTCTCTCTTCACTAGGAAGAGGCAGATGCTTAACTGATGACTGGCAATAGAAGAGAATAAACCTGCCACAAGGAGCAATGACAGCCTTAAAGTGTTCAGATATATCCTTTTCTAGGAAAGAAAATGATGATATGACACAAAGGAATTAATGACAAGTCCAACATTAAAATGGAAAAATTTTATGGCTCCCAAATATTCTGTCAACCAAATAAAATGAATAAAACTAATTTTTCTGGTGACACAAAAGAATATTGAGAAAAAAGTGGAGGGAGGATATTCTTTACAGAAAAAGATACTAAAATCTTTGCTAAATTTATAGTTAATAAAGCCTAAGTGCTATGATAGAATTGACACTAAAATCAAGAATCACATGTCCAAGTTCAAGTCCTCTCTGAAATCTTAGAAGTCATACTTATGGAAAAAATATTGCTTTCTTTATTGTATTTCACCTTCATTAAAAATAACAAAATTTTTCATAATTTTTTTCTTAGTTCACAAAGATATCGTCCTTTTCTGAGCTTCTATGGTTTACACCATCCCCTTGAACTATCGTATATTATTACATTATATACTGTCTTTACTATCATTTACTGAGCTCTATAGTATTCCACTTTATTCAGGTTAATTGTAAGCTATTTAAGGGTTGGGTTTGTGAGTTTCATCTCTTTATAGTCCCTGCTCCTTGCCCAAAGTGGGTGTTTCATCATTGTTGATGGACTTCCTTTAAAAGGTATTTTAAAATTAATACTTTCTAAACACATCAGTGACATTTAAGCTTATTATTTACAGACTGGTAATAATGACGGCATCAAACAAGAAACTTTCCCTCATACAAATATTTGTATCTAATTATAGAAATGTAAATATGAGGATGGATACAATTACTGAACCAATTGCCGGTTAATACAGGCTTATTCTTTGCATAATCACAGTAGCCGTTTTCTTAAACATGGTGTTTTTGAGCATTGATATTTTAAATAAATGATGTATTTACATTGGTAATCATATAGGATAAAGAACTAGTATTTTTTGAATGACTTCTCATAAAAATGGAAGATAGAAACCAGTCCTTCTACTTTTATGTGGTCCAAAAGAATTGTAATTCTGATCCTGTTTCTCCCAGAAGGTTCACATTCTCCTTGAACTAAAGGAGAATTCTGTTTTTAATCTAACTCCTGGAATTTGGGAAACTATAGATCAATGTAAAATGGAGATATTAGTTATAAATTAGGGTAGTGATCAGAGTCTGGAGTTTAGATTTGAAGCCCTGACACTATTAATGGTTTCCTGTAACACTGGGTAAAATATGCATGGTAATCTCTTCCCAAAATAATAATACTGTGATGCCTCAGGATATAAGTTTTGCATTTCCACTTTTTTCATCGTCCCCAAATCTGCTGTTTCTCTTTCATTCTGAAACATTACATTGCTGTCTAAGAATTTCTTACCCTGAAATGAAAACTTCAAGTTCATGAAGAAAACAATCCACGGTGGCGATAGCCTTTGGTGGCATAAAGAGTGGTGGAATCTCAAGAGATACAGAATGACTGCATAATAAATGTTCTTGGCAGCTTAAGTGTCAGGAGTTTAAGTAGGTCAACGTGGGTGATTTTATTTGATACTATTTACCTATTTTCTTCTTGTGCAATTTTATTTGCTTTGGACAAGTTTTTCTTAACAAATACACTTGAGTCAGAATCTAATGTCCACTTCTTACTACTCCATTGTATGTTCTCTGTGACACTTAGTTCTCGTCTCTGAATTAATGATAATATCTAGCTAGCCAAATTTTCATGAATATTGAATGAACATTTATCTAGGCATATTTATTCACTATTAAGTATCTTCAAATTCACCGAATGATCATGATAATGACCCTGCAAAGAATAAACAAAAGATTTGAGGAAAATCCAATAACTCCTTTGTGTTTTTATTCTTAAATGGGTGACTCAACAGTATTCCAAGTAAAATACGTACTAACACATTTTAAACTAAAGCTTCAAAATTCTTTGAACTTACTCTTGAACTTGGATCATCAAACAAGATTTGCCTTATCAAGAAGGAATCCTTTTCCAGGAGTGGTGGTGCATGCCTGTAATCCTAGCTCTGGAGACCAAGGCAGGAGGAGTGCAAGTTCAAAGTCAGCTTCAGCAACTTAGGGAAGACCTATGCAACTTGTGAGACCCTGTCTATAAAAAATATATAAAAAGGGCTGGGGATATTGCTCAGTTAAGCACCCCTGGGTTTAATTTCCAGTACCAAAATAGTAAAAAAATAAAAATTAAAAAATCCTTCATCTGAATACAGTACATTCACTTTGTAAATAATTGATAAACTGCTACAACTACCACTATTATCACTACAAAGATAATAGTGTTTTGATAATGTCAATATCATTGTATTTTAAGAATTTATTAAACTTTATGAATTTAATTTTCTAGGAATGTGTCTATAATTTATTGAAAGATGCTCATTATCTATGTCTTCTCTCAGGGATGCTGTGCAGTGGCATGAGTAGTTATTCATTCCACTCAAAGGACATTAAAAAAAATTACAATAAAAAAGCTTATCACCTTAAAAATATAAATAGAAGGGTTGGGGGAGGACAGAAAAAGAGTGACCTAGGACAACGTACACATATTAGGCTGACAGAAGTGGGAAAGAAACATAAGTACATATAGAGAAAGTATGCTTTCTTGTTTGGAGTGCAATTTCTTTAACTTCAAAAGTAGAATCAAGCTCAGTAACAACATGGCTCCTAATAGGAGATTTAATCAAGACCATTGAGTTTCAGTGGCCTTTTCAACACCTTTTTGGAAATCTCATCCTTTTATACAATTAAGGTTGAGCCATAGAACATAAGGACTGGTATTTCCACAACTTGACCTGTTTCAATCCCAGTGCTTCTGAGGCATATGTAGCCAAGAATTGGTTGTTCCCTGGACACCCCTGCAGTCAGGTCTTGATAATCCAGGGATTTGGCCATCTGTCTTCATGAGCAACCTTCATGAGTGAAATTTGTGATAACAGTTTCAGGATCCCTGAGGAGGAAATATGGCCAAAATAAGTGTGGATAATGGAAAGAAATGATTTTTTTTTCTAACTTTCTCCTTAAGATTGTCTGAAGAGTCAGTAGCTGATATTTGGCAACTCCAAGGTTTGTGGTTAGAGCCAGTGGAGATGTTTAAGAGGATTAAGCAATGCTGACGGGCACCTGCAACTGGAGCCTGTAGTAAGTGTTTACAAACTATGATTCAGTTAAAAAATGAGGGAAGAGAAAATTTACAGTTCTTAAAGATAAAGGAAAAACTTAGCTTCTGATTGCTGAACAAATCTCTGAAGGTATCCAATTTTAAAAAATGAAAAGCTTGCAATGCTCTATCTTACAAAATGTATAGATACGCAAAGATATAGAAAACGAATATTATCTGTGTAGTTTGTTTTTTTTTTTTTTTAATTGAAAAAGTGATTATGGCTTACCCAGGCTGTCATTATCTTGGGCTCTGGTTTTCAACTAGATAATATATGTCATGATCATCTGAAACAAAATAATAAGGGGCAGGGAGGGCCCTGCCTTCCCACGCTCTGACTCAAAGCTTTTAAGTTAATGCCCCAGAGATACTCCCTGCTAACTCATTCAGTTCACCGAAGGTGTAATCTATGCAAAAATACATTTCTTCAGATTATATATGCCCACACATGAAATTTGTATTATCTGAGAAATCAGTCTGTGCTGTCCTGTTAGAACTCACATGGTGTTTCATACTAATTTTGCAATTCTCAGTAAACTCTATGTTGCACACTGTATCCATATCCATTTCCTCCAGTAGACTGCAGTTTTCCTGGGGTAAAGGCACATGCGTCCCTGCTGGTCTGTTGGTGCCTACATAAAACCAGGATAAATGCAATAAAATTTATAAAAGAAAAGAAGACATTGTAACTTACAAATTTTTTGATAATAAAGTCATCTCAATTTTGAATAATGGTGTAAGATCCATTTGTTGTCCAAATAAGAAAGTTCAAGGTCATCAGATGCCCCTCTCTGTGTTTATATCTAAATTCACAGAAATTTGAGTCAGGGATCACAGATTTTGGCTGATTAAATTAAAGGAATTCCTTTCCTGTCTTTTATTTTAATAATTTACTTGAGATAAGTGCTATTTTTCACTTGGACTTTTAGAAAAAAATATATAATTTCTCTTTCTCCCTGTCATTCTGTCTTCTGTTCTTTCTTTAGAACTATTTTCCTAAAAAGTAAATTTGATCTCCTAAACCTTACAACTTCTTTCCATACCCAATTCCTTACAAGATAAATCCTAACACCTCAGTGTACTCATCTCTTCCTGCTCTGACTTGTATCTCAGGGCTCATCTGCAATCACTTTCTTGACTCTTCCAAATACATCAGGCACCTTACACTGTTCCCTTTCAAAAGGTTCTTAGTCATTTTCATTCCTGGTAAACTCCTAATCAGTCTGTGAGTCAATCTTCATTATTACATTTGTGACCCTTTCTTGAATGGTCTCTCCAAAACTAGTGTTTCTATAGTCTCTGCAGGGAAGTTCGATTTTCAGACCAAAGTCTAATTTCAAAATCTCTGGTACACCAATCTTATCTCTGACTTCATATTTGTTAATGGGTCCTTTGAGGTAAGATCATGACAACTGCAGAAATATTTTTCTAGAAAAGTAGGTAACTTTAGAAAACCTAGTACATTAACAAAACACAGAATGTTGAAATTTCTCTAACACTTCACAGTTTACAATAAATTTCTATTTAATGTCAAATCAGGAAAAATAGTGTTTCTAATCAATAACCTTCAAATCCAAGAAATAGCCTCTCTGATTTTGTTTCTCTGTAGTGAAATATTTTTCTGGACTTAATTTGTCATATCTGGATAACCCTAATATAAGGTTTCACCAGACAATTCTGCCCATCTGTCAAGTGAATAGATTAAAAGTCTGCTGAGACAGGGTTGACTGAAGGTTCTAGAAGGGCACATGCAACTGAGTCCAAAGCCCCTCAGCACCTGTTGAAAACAGTAGCTCTTCTTACTGTCATAGGAGAAGAGATGTCTCTGAAGAAGGGTCTAAAGAGTTCCCGGAGAGAAGAGGAGTTCAACTCAGACTAGCAGGGTTCTTGGCATACATGAAGGATAAGAATTTTAGCTTGCGTCAGTCAAAGGAACAGGCAGAGGCTTATTTAGAAAGGAGGTTCCAATGAAAGAGAGAGTGAGGGCAATCTTGAGATAGAGGCCTTTGAGGTAAAGCAAGGAGTACTCATTCAAGGGAGAATGCTGACTATCTTCACAGGGGGAGCAGCAACCTGTTGGTGTGGGACATCAATATTAGAGGCGTGGTGCTAGGGGCTGGATTTAGAGGTGGAGCCAGGACAGAGGTATACAGTTTTGTGCCAGTTTTCTCTGTGTTTGCGCATTGCCCTCATGTTACATTTTCAGACAAGGACATGGGTCAAGAATGTGGGTGCAGGGCATGGGCTGTTTCACTCAGAAGTTTAAACTGTTCTTGGGAGCTTTCTGAATATCAGTGATTCATGGGAGTTTTCTGGATTTCAATGGTTTATGGGCACTTTCTCTGAGACTCAGAATGTCTCACTTTATTCTTAAATTCCTATCTCAATACCAGAGCTCTGATATGTTTACTTTTTTAAACACACACACAGAACATACCCCCCACAAGGATATGCATGCACACATATACAATATGACTTTTAGAATAAAATTAGAGTATGCAGTTAATTTTTTAAAGAAAGAAATTATATAAGTTGCATATCTTCATCACATAGAGCTGTAGCCCTATTCTGACTTTTATCTTTATCCTTGAAATCTTTTTCTAAAATATGCATACACATGTAGATGACATTTTGTCACTTGCAACTAATAGTGCATTTTGAATATTTTCATACTTTAATTTTTATTTGAAGACAAAATTTACAAAATGTTCAGTGAAGTTTTCTATCTTCATGGAAAACTCAGAAATGGTACACTACAGAGCTAGGCTCAATCGCAGTTCAGCTGTTTGACCCGTTTGAACAGAAAATGGATGCTGATACTTGTCTAAGGATTTCTTGCAGAAAGCAACCTGTACTAGCATGCTCTGTCATGATTCCCTGGAATAGTGATTGCCACATGTCCTGGCTGGGCCTTGTTATTATTATTATTTTACTATGAAAGATAATGACCTACTTTAATTCTCTGTAATACATTTCGAAAATTATCTAATCATCTCTTCTCTCTCTTCTCTCTCTCTCTTTAGACTCATCTTTGTGGGGCTAAAGTTTTTCCATCTATAAAATGAATGTGTCAACCAGATAGTTTAAAAAATCTCATTTAATCCTTATATTTCCACTTTTGAATCAATTTCTAACCTGCCATTTTAATATAATCAATCTAACTTTTATCATTAGAATCAGAATAAGTGTTTTATTCTTTTAAATTTTTATAGTTTTCGTTCAGATTGTTTCCTAGTTAGGACTATGATCTTGCAGAAGTAGCTGCTGCATCAAGACTTTCAGGATCACAAATTTGATGCAAACCTTAAGCTATGTTATTCATTAATATATTCTGCTTCTTTGGACACTAGATTTTTAGATACTGGCTTGTGCCCAAGTCATCCATTTCTGATCTTCTTAACTCCCTTTCCAACATAGTTCTGACTGTGATTTAACTTTCCTCAATTCACTAGCAGTTTGAGAACTTGTCAAGTCTGTTAACTCAAATCAGGCCTACATCTTCATTCTCAGTTCTAAAAGAATCAAACCAATATAAGGTAATATAATTCAATGAGAATGGGAAATTTTCTTAAAAGTTGATTTCCCCCGATTCTTTCCTTGAATGGGTGTAGGAGGGAATTAGGATCACAAGAGAAGTAATTCGATTAGTGTCATAAAGAAAATGCATGGTGAAGTCAGAACTGACTTCTAGGTTTCCCAATTCCTACCCCAGTCCTCTTTCCACAGTATCAATCTGCTTTTCTGATGCTTATTTGTAAAAGTATCTTTTCTGAAAAATAGTCAAAAAATTTCCTTTCTTTTTGACCCTAAAGAATGGTCTTAGGCAATCACATTGTTCCTTTTCCATCCTCCTGACCTTTAGATTTTATGCTAAGTGATTTCCTGGAAGTGAATCCTACCACATCAAATACATTTTTTTCCAAAAGTCATTAACTTGTTCTACCTTCTGAATTCATCACGACTCACAGGCTTTGTAAAAGCCCCTTGAGGATTGCTAAATGTCTCAGACATTTCAAAGATGTTCTGGGTCAAATTACCATTTAGAAAGAGGACACTTAAATTAGAGGTGAGTGAAAGAGTTGAAAAATCAACTGATTTACTCCCTGAAGGAAGCAGGAATGTCTCAATTATGTGCAGTATCAGGTCAGGCTTCTCTGGAGATTTTATAGTGATATATGATTTCAGGTCCCTGAAAAACCAAACCTTTATGGATGACCTAATTTAGTTATAAAAATAATTGCTGTAAAGGGCAATATTCACCTTACATTAGACTAAAGCATAAGCTTTTGAAAATTCATTAGTGCATTTGATTTATTTAGAGAGAGACTACTTGTTATTGAACCTCAATTTCTCTTTCTCATATATTTTTTTTTAATGCTTCAAACCCTATTCAACTTTTAAGCTCACAATATCTTCCCCAATCACAAGTGCTCATTCTTATGCAAAAAGCCCTATGGCATTTAATCCCTCTTACACCACATAGGTTTTTGTTATGACAGTAATGAATTATGCTTCCTTCTTTCTCCCCTGTTTCTTTGTAAGCACTGAATGGAAGAAATTGAATTCTTTCTCCATCCCAGAAGCCAACAGGTCCTGGAGTCTGGTGGGGGCTCAAGAGGTGACCAAATTTCACCAAGCAAAAGTTGATTTGCGTTTTGTTCTATTCAGAGAAGTGTTTGGAAATGAATGAATTAATGGTAATTACAAAAATAAATGTTTGCTTAACATCCATGACCAAGGATTCAAAATTGTTCTTTTTGTGTTTAAAGGAATAAAAGTTATCAGTTTTGAATTGGAGGCTAAAAATGTGAATCAGCTGATTTTGTATGTGAGGAAACAAAATTCAATCATTTAAACCACCCAACTGGAACACAAACAGAGCTGAACTGTGAGGTATTTACATTAGACTTAACATTCATTTCTTTAAATGAGGAACTAGCAGTAGCTCAGTTTCCAAAAAGTGATAATTTACCAGCAGTCACGTTTGTGTGTATGGCAACAGGCTTGGCAGTGATTAGAAGAGGGATTAAACAGAGAGAAATGCCCAATCACCCCAAGTGTCAACCCCAACCCATTTATTTGATTTAATCAATCTCATGGCACTTTCAACTTCCTCGACAAATAAAGGCACAAAAGCTGAGTTAGGTCATCCTTCTTGGGTTTTGTCCTAGGGGATTTATTCTGCTCACATGCAAAAGAATGTAAAGTTGGCTTTCCAATTTGTATTAAAGCATTTAACAGTTTGAATCAAATTCATAAAACATTGGCTGAAACCTTTTGCTTTAAAATGAACCCTGAAGGAATTCAAATAAAGGCTGTGTCCTCAAAGGATCTTCTAGTTACAGGTACAATTTTACATCTGCCAAAAAAGTGTCTACTGAACTACGAACTGAAACAATGCAGTCGTGGGAATGACGATCCGTCATTATCTTTTAAGATCATAACTCTGTGTGTGAGGTTGGGAGAACATCAAAGTGAAGAATAAATGAACTATACCATGCGTTCCACATCATCAAAAACTTGCCATTGGAAGACATTCAAAATATCACTATCAACATCTCATCTGTTTCACAAATATTCTTCCAAGTAAGTTCAGCCTCTCCTTGCATAACTGCAAGGGCAGAGAACTAATTCTATCTGCCAGAGAAGCCTTCCTTAACTTTAAATGAATTTCTTAAAATGTTTTGTCAACATTGGTTACCTTGAAGTTTTTATCCATGGTGCAATTATATTTCTCATGATCACAAATATATCTATTCTCTCCACATGAAAAACTTTCCAGTAGAAGAACCGTAACTTCTCATCTATCTAGGCTAAATGCCATTACTTTCAAATGTTTCTCTATGTGACTTCAAGGATCTTCCCTATGATTATTATTTCTTTCCATTTTCACACACTAAAGTATACCTATGTTTATAAAGCTCCGACTTACAAAGTACAACACATTTTTTCTAGGATTTTTTGGTTGGCTTATTTGCTGATGTTCTTTATAAAATATATTATTAATTAATGTAGGTTGCATTCACAAAAGTAATAATAGAGAATGTTTAGTTATTAACTCAATAAAAACGTGCATAGTTCTTATAAAATAGTGTCAACTAATTGAATACATAAAGTAAATGCTAACACTTTTATTATGGGTAAGAAGTTTTATTATTGTAGAGATTTCAATTTCCCCAAATTAGTTTACACATACTATCTACTAAACTTATCATGATTTTTCTTGAAATTCTGTAGTAAGACAATGAGCATTATGTGGAAATATAAGCAAGTCAGAATATGAATAGATATCAAACTGGAAAAATGTGCATACATGTAAACTTATTTTTATAAATAAAAACATGAAGTACTAGATAAAAAAGATATACAAAATATAAAATATAGAGTAAACCACATATGAATTGAACACATCTGAGAAGACATTTGCGAATCAGTAAAGAACTTGGAGTTCATTTATTAATAGGTCTAGAATAAATGTTTAGAAAGAAAAAAATTAACTTTTCAATATACACTGAAAATATGCAAGGTTATGTCAAGGGTTAGGTATATTAAAAATGTAATTAGTTTCTGAAGTTTTGAAATCACAGAGAAATCACCAAATTACTTTAAATTTCCTCCTTATCAGGTTGATTTAGCATGGTGGAACTACATAGTGCACTAGCAAGATATTTATGAAGAATTTAAAGATTCTCAGAGTCTCTGTCAAATATTGTGATGGTGAGCAGGAAGATTAACATAACTCATGGTCAAAAGAACAGATATGTGATGTTTATCTCGTGTAAAACAATTTTTCCCTTTATTGATGGAGATTGACAGGAGTACATTCTCTAGATACATAGCTGAAAATCAAATATCAGAGTCTTGCTTATTCCAATAAGGACTCACAGCTGGTACAGCTGCAAATACCATCTTGTGAGGGTGACCATATTTCACGGTTATCTGCTATGATCCATCTGAATTTGCAGATATGAGTTCTGAATTGGTGGGACTCCCACCCCAGCATACTTTGTGTCTTGGTGATGACACTAACCTACCTCTGCTATTCCTCCTGGGATGTGGCATTGTTGCTGGCTTTGCTGGTAGTTTGAGGGGAGAGCTTCAAGAGCTTCCATGTGGTCTCTCTCCACAGTCACAATAATACGGGGTTCTGCCCACTGCTAATGTATCTATACTTAGGGTCAGGGAAATGACCAAAAGGTTATGTCCACAGACCTGGTACACACTTAATGAGATATATTTGGGCCATAATTCCATTCATCCTGTGGCCTCCACCTGTTTTCATCCTGAGGACACAATGCATTTCAGAATCCAGAATTTAGGTCCAATGTTTATTCACAGTCTGCATCAATGACTCCAGAAAGATCTGTGAACTGCTTTAGATGGGGAAAAAGAATGGGAAATAGTTATTTTCTGGCCATGAGGCAGCATTGCAAGGTCATTTCTCCAAGACTCAGCTTCTCCAAGACTCAGTTTCAACTGATTGGCTCTGATTCTGAGGATTGTTATACAAAGAAACTGGCTAGAGGAACACTATTTTCCTTTGCCATCACTGACATCAGCTTTCTGCTCACTAATATTTTACTTTTCTGGTTAATCCATTATAGCCCATTCCCTCAACCCTAGGATCACTGTGGTCAATTGGTCCTTAGCACAGATCCCTAACATTCTAAACACTGTGGTTGCCACATCAACCTTACAGGTAAATCTAGGTTTCCTGAAATGATTATCTGGCTTTTCTTATTCTGGAATCTGATCCAAACCCATTGAAAGTAAAGTTCCCAGCTCTGTGCACTGTCTCCTACAGTCAACCTTAGCTAAGAAAGGACCGTCAGCCATGATTATCTCAATCAAGCCAGTGGATCTGTCACTCTTCTGTCTTTCTCATATTGCCTCAGGGCAGAATGTGTCCTGTGGGCCTTCTCAGGCCAGTTTCACAAGTCAAATCCATTCTAATCTACCTTCTTATGTCCTCTGATTTTTTCCACAAAATTAAAAAAAAAAACAATTCTTATATTTCCTCCTTATTCCTGGTATACAATTTTAATTTTTCCTTGGCTTAAAAAAAAATTCCAGCAATGTTTTAGGACCATCTCTAAGTTCTTATCGTTTCCTTGCCATATGTTAAATCCGAGTCATGGGGGTATTCTTTCATGTGAATAAACATTTTCTCATTTTCCACCTTATATTCAGTTCTTCTTTGTTGGCCTAACACTTTCAGGGCTCATTGCCTCCCTCACAGATTAGCTAGAGCTTGAAAGACTTTTAATAAAAAGACTATCATCTATCTGAGTAAGGACTGAATTTTCTGCTCAGGTTATGTTGAAACTGATCCTAACAATTGAACTATAGGAAATCAGGGGAGAAAAAGAAATTCTGAGGAAGATAATTATGATCCTGCAAGATGTCCACCTCAGGTAAGGTATTTGTGTGGTATCGAAGCAAGGGAAGGACACTGTCTTCTGGCAAGTATATGAGGGTGACTTCTTGCGAAGAGGTTAAGTGGAATCTGTTGGGCCTTAGATGCATATATCCAAATATTTTTTTCCCAAGTTTCAAGATCTAAACTCCTTTCTGTTAGCAGACCTTTTTTTTTTTGTTTCAACATAGACGTTTCATTACAGCTCTACATTTAGTCTCTTTGGCAACTCTGTCACCTTAATAATTGCAATCTGCACTTGATTTTAAGATTGGTCTACTCTTGGGCATCAAGAAATGAGGGCATCTTTAAATGCCACATGGAGTCCTTTCAACTTGTACTGTCTTCCCTGAATTGATTGTTGGCTAACAAATTAGGTCTTTCTCTTTCTTAAAAGCTTACAGGTAAATGAATAAAAATCTGCCAACTCCATCATGTTTAAAATTATTATTATTTCTCTCATATCTTTCAAGGTGTCAAAGTTGTTATATAAGTCAGTCATCTTCCAGACCCACCTGAGTATTAGCATGTCAGGGATAATAACCACTTCCTTACCTCCAACAAAGGAACCCCTTGGCCACCGACTGATGAGCAATTGATCTAATTCCAATTTCAGTCCTGAAGATCTAATTTCTAGAGCTTTTTCCATGGTCAACTCCCTTAGCTTGTCATCCTCCTGAAGCGGTACCTGAGGCAACCACCTTGCAATCACAGGTAGCAAAAGGGAAGAAATGGAGAAAGTGAGAAAAGGTGGAAAAACCAATAAAGGGTAAGTTAATGAGCTAATTATCACTGTGGAGAACCAGGACTTAATTCTTCTGGGACCCTCTTAGAAACGGTGGGATGAACCTCAGGATTGCTACAAATACACACATGCAGAGGAAATTCTAAAAATGTGTAGTTGGGGCCGAATAAAAGTTATTTCTGAGGGAAATTACAACATTCATTAGATGAACAGAAAATTAAAGGAGTGATGATGTAAATGTGCAAAATACATGGAGGTAAAAAGTGGTAATTATATGAGTAAATATAAATAAATCCTGACTTTTGAATACTCTTGTTTTGTAGATGTAAGAAATACAGGAGAACAAAAATACTTGAAAAAATTCCCAACAGGATGGAAGATGAAGTATTTGATTCTGTTGGAATTATATCCTTGGGAAGATATTAATGTCATATTTTATACATTGAATATGCAAATTAATTTTCTAAAATAATAAAATAAATATAACTCTCCATAACTTTCAAAATTGAAAAAAATCATAATGGAAAATAAGTCAATCCAAACTGAGTCAAGAAAGCAAAGTAATTCATAAAAAGAACAAATACACAGCACCAGAAAATTGAAATAGCAAACCCAAGTAAAGAAATAATTATGAGAAGACTGATTAAAGAAAAGAGGGAAAAGGAAGAAATAAGATCATATAATACATGACAAACATCAAAATCTTAGGCACAAATCAATGTATTCATTATCTTGAATTTTCTGTTTGGGATTTGTTTCCTTATGAATAGAGCAAGATACTTGGATTGAGGTTACAGGAAGATAAAGTTATGTAATATTTTGAATCTGACTAAAAGATCTTGAATGGTTGAAAGTAAGTAGATGAACAAAGTCCTCTCAATGTAATATAAACAAATGAAAAATCCAGTAGTAATTTAAGGCTGAAGTATTAAATGGATTAAAGAGGGACATTTTCTGATTCAATGTATACATGAAAAAATTAATGTGTCTCCAGAGTCTAGTCACAAAACATAGGTAAAATTCTTAGGAAATAATTGGTAAATTTGATACATTGGTACATCCTAGGTTAGATCTTGACAGATCTAGTAAACCAAAATTTGAAACATGTCGCTTTTACTAGCCAAATTTAAACACTGTCCTCTATATACTTTTTTGGGAGGTCGGGCAGTACCAGGGATTGAACTCAGGGGCACTCCACCACTGAGACACATCCCCAGCCCTCTTTTACATTTTATTTGGAGAAGGGTCTCACTGAGTTGCTTAGTACCTTGTTTTTTCTAAGGCTGGCTTTGAACTCACAATCCTCCTGCCTCACCTTCCTAGTTGCTGGGATTACAGGGGTGCACCCCCTTG
Source organism: Glaucomys volans (assembly GCA_020662805.1). Taxonomy (NCBI): domain Eukaryota; kingdom Metazoa; phylum Chordata; class Mammalia; order Rodentia; family Sciuridae; genus Glaucomys; species Glaucomys volans. Next base: position 117,344 of record JAJEJO010001573.1, read on the forward strand.
CCTGACCCTATATATAAACTTTTGTAAAATTGAAATAATAAGCATGAGTCTCTGAAGAGTAGATATTACAGAACACATTCTTTTACTGTGATGTCATAAATTAGAAATACTTTTAAAAGAGAAGACCAAATTTGAGCTACTATTCTAAAGTATGTTATGTGAAATAAAAATCAAAACAAAAATGACTGTAACTTAAAAAAGTAAAAATAATATAATCAAGATTTTACTCAGAGGCAAATTCATAAAATTGAATTGTGTTCTAATGAACAAAAATAGTTGGAAAGTAGAAAACTAAGAATTCAACTCAAGATACTAGAGAAAGTACAATAACAACAAAACAACTCTGAATTAAAAGTGTTATTAATATCATAGAACAAATTCAATAACATGACAGGTAAGAGAAGCACTGCTTCTTTTAAGAGACCAAAAAAAGCTATATGCACTGGTACACAGCTGTATTCCCATTGACTGGGGAGGCTGAGGCTGAAGGACCACATGTTTGAGGCCAGCCTTAGCAATTTAGTGAGACCCTGTGTCAAAATAAAAAGTAAGAAGTACTGGAGATGTAACTTAGCAGTAAAACACCCCTACATTCAGTCCTCAGAGCCAAAAAAAAAGCAAATAAAATAATTACTGGCAATACTGACAAAGATAAATATACTTAATATGAGCATCTGTAGACTGAGAAGTAAAATTATCACATAGATGAATAATGTGCTAAATTTTATTCTAATAAGTTGGTAACTATGAAATAGATAATTTTCTAGGAAAATAAAGAAAACATAAAAATTTAAAAGGAAAAGGAGAAACAGCATTATTAAAACAATAAAATGAATAGAAACCACTTCCAAAGGCTCTATGATGAATGTGGAAGATGAGTTTGAGGGGCACAACACATTCTTATACCACAGACCACAGCACCAGTGTCCACGGGGATGTAAGAACATGGAGGATAAGACTAAGCAAGTGTCCTTTCCCTCAGAATAATTTCATTTAGCATAAGTGACTCCAGATATGGATCTTCACAAAGGTACAAGGATATATGTTCAGAAATGTTTATTTAACCATTGTTTGAAATAATAAAAGGTAGAAATGACATTGGGTCAATTCTTGTTGGTATATTTTCATGTACACATGGAGAATTATCAACGAGCCCAAAGTAACAAGCAGCAAGTCATACAAAATAGGTCACATTTTTCTTATTAAAGAACAGGGGTTGGGGGGTTTAGCTCAGTGGCAGAACACTTGCCTATCAAGTGTGAGACCCTGGGGTCAATCCCCAGAAACACACACACACACACACACACACACACACAAATCTTTCTTGGTGCTGGCAGTGTAGCTCAGTGACTGAGCAATTGCCCAGCATGCATGAGACCATAGATTCGAACCTCAGCAATGGAAAAAAATTAAGAAGGTAAAGAATGTGAGTGTTCTATTAATATATATAAATTAGAATGCTTAAAATATTGGAGTGACACACATCATGTTTTTAATAGCAGTTACCACCAGAGAATTGGGTTAAGGTAAGGGTGTTTCCCTTTATTTTATAAACTTCTGTAAGTCTTTGCCTTTTCACCAATGTGAGGTTACAGTTCTCATAATCTAATCTTTCCATCTCTGAATTGCTGCATTTTCTAACATGTAAGTAAGTATCAGGTAATTTGAACTCTGCAAAATCAGCTATGTTTCACATGGGAATAATCTTGTTTCATTTTAAAATTAAAACACAATCATTCAAGCTCTTCATCCACCAGAGGAATGAGCACTCTTTCTGTGTGTTCAATCTGTCACCAGCAGGGTAAATATAGAGTCAACAATAAGAAACAGACTTCTAGATGTGGTGCAAATAGCACAGGATAGACAGATTGTCCTGCTCAGCTTTGGACAAGTCGTCCACTCCCACTCCACCCCACACCCCTGGTCTAGGCCTAGATTCTTTTTTTTTTTTTTCATTTGTTCTAATTAGTTATGCATGACAATAGAATGCATTTTGACACATCATACATAAATGGAGTATAACTTATTCTTTTGGTTGTACATGATGTGGAATCACACCAGTTGTGTAAAGATATGTACATAGGGTAATAATATCTGATTCTTTCTACTATCCTTCCTACCCACACACCCCTCCCCTCCCTTCACTCACCTCTGCCTAATGCAAAGTACCTCTATTTTTCCCTAGAGACTCCTCACTTATTGTGAATTAGCATCTGCATATCAGAGAAAACATTCAGCCTTTGGTTTTTTGAGATTGGCTTATTTCACTGAGCATGATGTTCTCCAGCTCCATTCTTTTACCTGAAAATACCATAATTTCATTTTTCTTTAAGATTGAGTAATAGTCCATTGTGTATATATATACCACAGTTTCTTTATTCATTCATCTGTTGAAGGGCACCTAGGTTGGTTCCATAGTTCGGCTATTGTGAATTGAGCTGCAATAAATATTGATGTGGTTGCATCACTGTATGCTGATTTTTTTCATATATAAATAGAGGATAATTGCTCATTCTTCCGGTTGTACATGATGTAGAATCCCACTGGTCATATCCGAATATTTTTAAGTCCTTTGGGTATAAACTGAATAGTGGGATAGCTGGGTCAAAGGTTGGTTCAATTCCCACAGTTTATTTCTATATAACATTGCAGGGTTAAAGGAAAATTCAGGTGGTGAAAATATGACCCAAGGACAAAAGTGGTGTGTCTATCCCAGGATAGGGTCCACCTGATATTTTTAGCAAAACTTACAAGTCTTAATTTACTAATATAGCTCATATATATGGGGACCTGAATTGATAAAGCATGTAAGTCTTAAAATACTTCTGGAAAGTGAGAGGAAGGGAAAAGAGGTGTTGAGACTTTCCCTAGAACTGCCACCTCTGCCATGGGACATGTTTTGTTCCTGCATGCCAAATCTGAAGAGACAAGTCCAATGAAAAGATGTTTAAATCATGTCTGTTGTTAAATAATACAGGTGGGATGCTGATTTTCCAAAGAAAGAGCAGATAAGCAATGGCTATATTAGAGAAATAAGGAGCCATACATCCCAAATGGTCCCAAAAGGATGACATTAAGTACTGATTGAGGCATTTTACCATTTGCAGTTTAGTTTGAATTATAGATGTGAGTGAATATAATTCATCAAGTGTCATGATAATATAATCTCAGATTTTTAATACTTGCTTCCCCTGTCCTCTATCAAACTATAAAAACCAAAGAGCAAAAAACCAGCAAAACCCTTTCTTAATGATTTTTAGTTAGAGCTAGACGTTTGGATTCATTTTGGACACTTTGATAGCATCTTACATATTAATGGTTTTAGAAAATTCAACTTAATGGTTGATAATTCTTGCTCCTTTAAATCCAGCTATTTCTGTGGGCCAGTGAAGTCAAAGACTTAAGGAACAGCCGGTTCTGGTTCCGTGGGCTTACTTTTTTGATCTTGCTTGTTTGGAATGCAAGGAAGGACTCAGATTACTTTTGAACCAACTCATGGCAATTTCACAACCTCCTGCTCTGGCACGTTTAAGGAAAGCAGCTTTATTAGACAGGAAGAGCAACTCATTCGACTAATCATTTAAGACTTATCCCTACAACGTTTGGGAAAGTTGGGTATAGACTTTTAAATGAACGAAAGAAAATGTGTCTAACTGACTCTTCTTAGCCGAGGAGCAGTTAGGATTTTCTTAAGGTAAACCTGTTCTGTTTCCTCGTTTCTTTACGTTGTAGTTTGGCAAACATGAACTTCTGCAATTTTTATTTGGAAATCATTTCCAAACTCAGAGTAAGCTGCGAAAATAAAAATAGCAAAGAGAATATCCTTATAGCTTTTACCCAGACTCACCTATGGCTAATATCTTATCTCACTTGCTTGGTCATTTTCTCTCCTCTCCCTTGTCCATTTCCTTCTTGAATAGGCTTCTCATACCTGCTCAGGATGAATGTATTTATTAGTGTGGAGACAACACAGGGAAGCAGAGGCATTGTGGTGCAAACAAATATGATCTTGCAAGGCAAACACCTCCCGTGTCTTTGTAAGAACTCCAGGACACTGGAGGCATCTTCTCTGTTACAAGAGAAAGAAATCTGTGTTCTCTGGGGCTGAGGACACAGAAGAATCTGGAGTTTCAAGTTTTGAAGCTCATCAATCAAACATCCCCACTGCAGGCTTGCAGTCTTTCTTTTCCTATCCCCACCTGTTTTGACAGAAGAGATCTTTCAAGGTTACATAGTTAGTCTCTGTGTAGCTTTGCTACCTCCATTATGGTACCTTGTTTCTCCCTCCTGTGCCTCCATAATGGTACCTTGTTTCTCCCTCCTGTGCAGGAGAGGAGGATCTCTCTAAATGTTACCACACTGGCTTCCATATTTTCACAATGTAAATATTGGAATATGTCAGTCAATTTTTTTTATTTTTATAAATTTGTTATTATTATTTTTTCAGCAGTGGAAATTGAATGTCAGGAGGCTTCTACCCCTGAGCTATGTCCCCCCTCTTTCTTTATTTTTTGAGATAGAGTCTTATCAAGTTTCTGAGGCCAGCATCAAACTTGAGATCCTCCTGCCTTAGTCTCCAAAGTAACCCAGATTACCATTGTGGGCCCCTGTGCCTGGTTGTCATTTTATTAAAAAAAAAAATGCCAGTGACCTTACCTCATACTAGGCCCCGCCTCACAAAATTTCCACATCACTTTTCAACATTACCACGTCAGGGACCAAGCTTCTAGCACATGCCCCCTTGGAGACACACTCAAACAATATGCAAACCATAGCAGTTGCTTAAGCCCTTCAAATTTGGTGGCTTCAAACAACACAAATGTATTCTCTTAGAGTTCTGAAGGCCAGAGGTCCAAAATTAGATTTACAGGACTAAATTCAACTTGTTAGCAAAGCTGGATCCTTCTGGAGGCTCAAGGGGACAATATGTTTTAATTTTCCAGTTTTTAGAGGCAGAGTGTAATTTTGGTTTATGTAACTATGCAAGTCAAAGTCAGTCTGTTGATTTAAATGATAATCACATCTAAATATGCCTTCTCAACAACATCTATGCTTGTGTTTGACCAAACATCTGGGCACCTCAGCCTAGCAAATCAACTTACAAAATTAACCATCACTGTCTCTTCTGTGCTCAAAGTGTTTTACTCTAGTCTCTTCTTCCATCATCTCATGACTCTCTAGTTCCAACTCCCCCTGCATTCCACCTATGAGGACTCTGGTGATTGTATCAGGCCTATCCAAATAAACCAGAATAATTTCTTCATGTTAAAATCTTTTACTTCATTAAACCTTAGTTTTCTTCTCACTTTCTCTCTTTCAGCATGAAGAAACTAGACTGTATCTTCAATAGTTTGATGGTTTTTCTCATCAAATAATCAAGTTTATTGTTTACAATTCTACTCTTCATTTACCAATAGAATGTAAATCAGCAGTGTTTGCCCTATTAGAAAATATTCCCTGTATCAAAAGATCTTCTTGCTTCCAGTTTCTAATAACATGCTGCTCATTTCCTTCCAAGTCATCACCACCAGTGTTTTTGAGGTTCATAATTCTATTAACAGTATGTCTGTGATGATTTATATATTCTCTAAAGTAATGTGGGCTTAATCTATGATGACATTCAAAATTCTTCAAAATTCTATTCATTAGCCAAGTTAAAAGTCACTTCATGCATTTAGGAGTTTTTCACGGCAGCACCCTACTTCCAGATACTTAAATGTGTTGGTTTCCTGCTGCTGTAACAAAGTGCCACAAATTTGGTGGCTTAAAGCAATGCAACTGCATTCACTTAGAGTATTGGAGACCAAAAGTTCAAAGTCAGTTTTTCTGGGTGTAAAATCAAGGTATTAGTGGGACTAATTTCCTCTGTAGGAACTTCGGGAGATAATCCAGTTCCTTGAACTTTTCAGCTCCTAGGTCAGGTCATCCAGATCCCTTCACTTGTGGCTCTTGCCTCCATCATCAAGTCATCAAAGCGTATCACTTTGATCTGTTTTCATCATTGCATGCCATTCTCTCTAACATGACTCTTCCCACTTCTCTCTTCTGAGTACCCTTGTGATTACCTTGGATCTCACGTGGACAAATCAGTATAATTTTCCTACCTTAAAATCCTAACTTTCTCACATCTGCAAAGTCTCTTTTGCCATAAATGTAGTATTTGTGGGTTCCCAGGGATGAGGATATGGACATCTTGGTGGTAAGAGGGAAATTGTCAATGTGTCAGAGGCCCCAAGTTTCAAGTTTCTTTAGAGAGTAATATAGTGGGAGAAGCCTCTTTTCTTCAAATAAATGGAAAAAATATTTGTTTTAGTTGTTGTTTTAAAACTTTCATTTTGTATTTTTGGGGGTTTATAATATGATATCCTGGGATAGGCATAAATAGTGAAATGTTTATTATAGTGAAGAAAATTAACACATCCATCATCTCACATCACACTTTTTTATGACAAGAGCAGATAAAAACTACATATTCAACCAGAATCCCTAATACAATAAAATTTTTATCAACTAAAGCCCTTATGCAGTACATTAGATCACTATATCTATTCATATAGCATACTGACATTTTTAATCCTCTGAATGGCATCTCCCCATTTCCTTTCCCCAATTGCTCTTTTGAAGTTTTTAGATTTCATTGCAAGTAAAATAATGCAGTATTCATTTATTTATTTTTTTATTTTTAGTACTAGGCATTTAATCCAGGGGTGCTTTACCACTGAGCCACATTCCTAGCCCCTTCCACATTTTATTTTGAGACAGGGTCTTGCTAAATTGCATAGGGCCTTGCTAAGTTGCTAGGGCTGGTGATACTCCTGCCTCAGCCTTCCAAGTCCCAGGGATTACAGGCATGCATGTGCCACCATGCCTGGACAATACTTGTATTTATGTCTACCTCATTCATTGAGCATGATGTCCTCTAGGTACATCCATCTTGTGGCAGATAGCACTTCTTTTTGTTTGCCTCGATAATATCTCATTAGACATATGCCATGGTTTCTCTATCTATTCATCTGTTGGAGAACATTTGTGTTTTTTTCATATGCGAGTTACTATGAACAGTGATGCAGTGGGCTTTCAGGTATCTTCCTCCCCCCCTAGTCAGGAGGGACTATCAGGTCATATGACAGTTCTAGTTCTAATTTCTTTGGGAACCTCCAGATTTCTTTCAAGCAATCCACACTCTTATCAACAGTATGTATGTTCCTTTTGTTCCACACCCTTGACGACATGTCTTAACTCTGGTCTTTTCAATAACAGCTGTTCTATTGAGTGTGAAATGCTATCTCATAGTTTTGATTTGCCTTTCCCTAATGATCAGTTTTGTTGCGCACATTTTCACATATTTATTGGCAACTTCTATGTTTTCTTTGAAGAAATGTCTGCTCAGGTCCTCTGTCTAATTTTCATTGGGTTGTTTTTCTACTATTGACTTGTGAAAGTCCAAAATTTTGTATACCAAGGCTTTATCAAATATGTACTTTACATGTCAAATATGTAACATTTTTTCTCAGTCTTTAGGCTGCCTTTCCATGTTGTTGTGGAAGTCTCTTAGTGTGATATAATTCCATTTACTTATATTTGCTTTTGTAGTCCAAGATTTTGCTGTGGTACCTAACTTCATTGCCAAGGGTTGGAGTTGTAACGCAGTGATTGATGGCTTGCCTAGCATGTATAAGGTTCTGTGTTCAATCACACACACACACACACACACACACACACACACACACAGAGTCGTTGCCAGGGTAAATGGAGCTATCCTCCTGTGTGTCGATAACCTTCAGAAATATTATTTTGTCTCTTCTTTCTTCTTAGGTATCATAAATAGAGAAAAAAATGTAAGAAGTAATTGTTAAATGTTCAATGAGTTGTGGTGTTTTATAGAGAGGCTCTAGGATACTGTTTGTCATGAAATTTTGGTGGCAATACCTTTGGAGATGTATGCAGGGTGGGCATATCCTTTGGACTGAAATGCCTTCTTTGTTGGTGAATGCTATTCTGGACATTGAATCTGACTGGCTTCTACAATAGAATTATACTGGGAGCTTGAAATATAAATGGGATATAAACGGTATACATGGAAGGAAGGATAGTATAGGCAAAGGGCAAGATGTAAACAAACACTAGGGAAGGTAGAATACATATTTAGGAAATGACCAATTTGGTGATGCAGAAACATAGATAGTGCACTGAGTCTTCAGTACTGCTGGCTTGCCTTAGTACACAGGAGCCTGGCAAACACATGTTCACTTTCTGTTGATTCCAATCTGCTAGTTCTGCAGAAAGTATCCTTGTGAGCTCTCTTTTAGCTCCCTCTGAAGCTGGTTTAACAAAAATAATAAAGGAAAGTAACATTCCTTTTATTATTCTGCAAAGGCCATATTGTGTTTCAATCCTCAAAGTGTAGTTACCAAGTTTTATTTCTGCAAGTAGTGGGAAAAAGTTCTGTTTCACTTTTTCCTGTGCTGGAAGGGAGGATTGCTTGAGCTGCAGAATTCACAGGGATCTTTGGGAAGTTTCCTTCTCCTATACCTACATAATTTTTCTTCATGGAATTTAAAACTAGCCTACAGAGTCAGTCCTCTGTTTCCCCTTTACCTTCCCCCACTTTACCAGGTCATTCATTCCACAGATCTTTATTGGGTATATTTATATGGATACTGGAAATACAAGATAAAGGAGAAAACTATGAGCTTTCTCATCAAGGAGCTCATGTATTTCTATATATCATACTTTTTGCGGGGGGAGTACTGGGGATTGAACCCAAGGGTGCTTAAACACTGAGCCACATCCTCAATCCTTTTTAATATTTTATTTAGAGATAGGGTCTCTCTGAATTGTTTAGGGTCTTGCTAAGTTGCTGAGACTGACTTTGAACTTGTGATCCTCCTGCCTCAGTCTCCTAATCCCTTGGGATTACAGGGGTGCACCATGTGCCTGACTATATATTGTACTCCTGAAAAAAAACTTCTGGAAACTTTCCCAGCCCAAAATCAACTCATATAAATACATGTTTTTTTTGAGGTTACATCCAAATAGGTTAGACAACTAACCCTATTCCCAATTCAGTTCTTAGGTGATTCCTGCACAGAGAATTCATGTAAAAGAATAAGGCAAAAGAAAAAAAAAAAGAGGCTTGAGATAGGCTGTGGACTGTTGACTAATATAACTTAAAAAGCAGAAAATACTTAAAAGATTATGGAGAGGTGAGGAAGTTTTTAAGAAGGAATACACTTCAGATATTTAACGTGTTTACTCTGGGGGACATGAGATGCTAAAACCTAAGCTCTCTTACGTTACCTTGTGAGTAAAATCAACTTTTGGAAGTCTAAAAACAAGCTACCACTAGTCATCATTTTAACTTATTCAGAGAAAGACAGTGCTTTCTAGTAGGCAATTATTATTTTAGGGATTGTATTTTTTAAGGGCAACAGAAAGATAAGATTTTACTTTCCTATGCAGTGCTACTATAAATAAAAAAATATTTTCTATGAAGACATTTCACTTTCAAATGTAAGGAAAATGTTTTGTGTAAGTCCTTAAGATTATTTAAAAGTGATAAAACTTAGTATTAAAGATGAAATAAATCATACTTTAGGGCATTTCCCATGGTTAAGTAGAGACTCAACACTACATTCTGACTGACAAAAATTGTTTCTCTATCTTCTTTACCAATAGGGAATATTTGAAAATATGTTGTAATATTTTTTGATAACTGCCCAATACCATTTAACAAAAGTTAAATTCATCTGTGCTTTTTCCATTTTTATAATATTTGATCTCAGTTTTGTTGATTTATTTTACATTGAATGCTTTTTAAAAATTTATACACTTTTGAACATGGAATCCTTATTTGTTGAAACCCACATCATTATTATCTATAATGAAATTGGCAATGAAGGAAGAGGATGGATACATTTCTTTTTTAAAAAAGAAACATTACATCTTTTATAGAGTAATATGAACATATTTTATTAAAATTAGGAATAGATTGAAAAAGTATTCTGAATTTCAGTATCAAATCAACAGAGAAGTATATTGAGGGTTTTTATCATGGTGGTGTGGTTATTGTTAGTATGGGTTTGACATAAAACAGCTGGAGGGAAAGGTCCTTAGTGGGAAATGCAGTACCAAGCACCTGAAGTGAAGGAAAAGGTGAGTGAGGCCAAGAGAAATGAAGAACCAATTGCTAGACATGCTATTAATTTGACTACATGCTATTGATTGCTGAGATCCTAGCCACCAAGGAGCTGCATAACCTCCTTTCAGGTCAGTCTATACTGGAAAGAGAGAAAGTGGGTAAAAAGTGTTCACCAGTTGTTTTCCATTTGTTGGAATTCCACTGGAGAATTGGTACTTCTCAATTGTGCTTCATGGGTTGCTAGATCAGTCCCTTTGATTCCCAAACCTTTCAATCAACTAGGTTGCCCTAGGTACAGGAAACAAGAAACAGGGCACAGACACAAGACAGGATTCTGCAGAACCCATGGCAGAGGCATGAACAAGGGACAAAATGAGCCCAAGATGCCATGAAGTAGCACAGAAAAGATGCCTGGATATCTTTAACAATTCTCTGAAATACAAATACTGATTTGGGGTTTTGTATCCAACTATACAATAAAAATTATAAATAATATTTTGGTGATATTTCACATGGACCACATTCATAATATGTACATTAAAAATTCTACATCCCTTCATAATTACAAATACTCTAAGAGACATTTGATTTGTTCAAAAAATGATCACCAATCTTTTTACTACCATTTTGCTGTTGAATAGAGATAATTAATATTTATGATGAATTATACAAAAGTACGAGCCGACAGATTTCTGGAATTCATGTCTTTTCCATTTAGTTGTCTAGCATCAAACTGTCTTGACATCTGCATAAAGATTTGAGGAAAGATAGTCTGAGAATTTGTTTAATGGAAAGTACGATGGGATTTAATTCTCATCGTTGGGGCAGGTGGGTGGTTATGTAAATGGTTTCCCATGCAGCAAAGATATTCATACACCCACTAGAAAAAGCTGCTGATATTCAAATTCGTGTCCATATTCTCCTCAGTCTTCCCTGCCACAAGACATTACGTACACTTTGCTGAATATTCAATACTGAAAATTCTTCACCTTTGGAAACAAAATTTCTACTTAAACCTTTTAGTTTCCAAGTCTTTCAAAGCAGCTTTTTTTTTTTCTTTGTCATAAATACTTAAACTTATCTGCAGATGGCAGAGTTAAGATTTTGGTAGAAAATGTGTGGAAATTTCAATAGGAAATTATGTGATGATCTAAATCACTTTACATTTGACTTGTATGAATTTATTCTATGCAACCGAGGTGTTAGAAATACCACATTAATTTTCTTCTAGATTAAATTGAACCTAAATCTGATAGCCTCTTACCTAAGATGGTAAAAGATCCATTCTTATTCATTGTGGAGCTCCTCAAGCTCACCTGGTGTTGGAATTCTGGGAAAATGCAGAGTCCTTTGGCTATCCTGGTCACCATGGTTACCTCTGCTCCTTCTGCTGCAAGATGCCACAGTTTAATATTTCTTTGCCTTTAATGGCTCAAAGGCATAAAATTACTGGTACTTGCAAGGTGTTGTAGCCAGCATCCACATGTGTTGGCTGCCCCTCTCAATTATCCAGTCAGTTCTCCCTCTGAGAGTAATTTGTGACTTCCTATTAGTCCAAAGCCTCTGATGCTTGTAAAACCCTACCCTCCAAGAGTCTGGTTTTCCTTCCACTTCTGATCAGTTCTCTTTTGTTCCTCTAGCATCTGTCCCTTGCAGAGCTCCCTTCAGGTTTGGCAATCCTTCTGCTTAATTTCTTTCTCTGAGACCTGGATGGAATTGTTTCTTCTAAACTAAATTCCAAAGAAGTTAAAAATTTTCCCTAAGTGGTAGGAAGAGTCAGATATTATAATTTCATTGGAAGTCTTGACACAAAAGCAACTCTATATCTTCCCCATAAAAATGTCTGTGAACTAAATTTAATGCTCAATACAATAATTATTGCTAATTTGGGTTTACCAGAACTTACTTTCCTTATTCACTCTTATTAAAATTCAAGGAGATTATATAAATTACCTAAGTTTCCACCGCTAGATCATGATGGATGGACTAAGGATTTAGCTTAGAATATATTTATAGAAAAAGTATGCCCTTCTGTGAGCTGTAGAAGAGGGGTCATTTTCTTGGTGTTGATATCAATGCAGCATTCCTAGGAAACTATAGTCTGAGCAAGTGTTTGGAGGGAAACCTAAACTCTACAGTTTAAATTTAACAGCTAATCTTATTTCCATTGACCATGTGGCTTTTTGAGGAACCCCCATACTGTTTTCCAAAGTAGTTGTACCAATTTGCAGTTCCACCAACAATGTATAAAGGGACCTTTTCCCCACCTCCTCACCAGCTATTATTATTGATTGTATTTTTGATGATTGCCATTTTAACTGGGGTAAGATGAAATCTCACTGTAGTTTTGATTTGCATTTCTCTGCACCTGGGTTTACCCCATTATTGAGAGAGGATAATACCTCTTTTGCCTTCTTACCACAAGATGAGGGCCTGGTATAACAAATGTGGTTAGGCACAATAAAGACTAAAAACATGAGAAAAATACAAGCAGTCTAGGAGAAAGCCATGAAAGTGACCTATGAAAGAGTTAGAACTTATTTTAAAAAGATATTATTTTTTCTGATCATCATTAGGATTTGGAGGAACACAATTTATAATCTAAAGGCAATATGAAAAAAATGTTCTAATTTTAAAAATACACACATTCTCTTATTTTGGATCTTTAACTTTTTTAAAAATTTAACTTAAAATGACAGAACTTGAATTCAATCAGTATAAGCTGTTCAATTTGGTTTTGTTCACTTGCAGTTTCCATCTGGGAATATATGCTGCCAAAGTAGGCCTCTGAAGGCAGCTTGGATGAGTTTCCCATCTGGGATTGCTGATACCAGGCCAGCAGTCTCCTGGGAGACCTTGTGTTGAGTCACAGCCAGATTTAGAGTTGTTATTTTGAATATTTAATGTTAGCATGAAACCAACATAAAATTAAGTGAGGTGTAATTTATCCTTAGAGAAGACAGGGCTTTCTTCAGTAGGTGAGCAGTAGTGATGAAGAGCGCAATGTTTGGAATCAGGTGTTTGTTGTTTAGGTTTAGTCTTTAGTTTGGACTTCAGCAAATTATGTAATTTTCTAACACTCGAGTTCATCATGTGCAGTTACTGAAGGGTTATAGGAGAAAATATAAGCATTTGCCACAATACTTATAAGTAATAAGAGCTTAATAAATAATATAATTCCAAATTATATCTAACTTTCAATGCCAACAAATTTAATAATCAGGTTAGTCCTTTTTAATCATTTTTAAGATATATTACCAAATCAATATTGTAGCAATAACAGTTAGTAAAAAGTTAAAAGGTCACCTGACATTTTGTGCGCTGCATTGGAAGCAGAAACTAGTTATTTTCTTCTTATCTATTTTTTAAAATTATTAATACATATTCTAATAATGTTTACATGGTTAAAAATCTTGCTATAGATACAGCTTCATGTAAGATTAAATTTTCAGCTCATGAATTGTGGGGAGCCATCCTATTTAGCAGAATCAAACTAGGTTGAGTCATGAGACAGAGGTCTGACTTCAAGGAGCTGGCTACCATGGAGGACTGTCCCAGATTGCTGGGAAGTATGTGGTGCCGTGTGGGAGTGGTTCCCTGTCTGATTCTGTGATAGTTTCCCGAGAAAATGGCTCCCTAACTCCACTTCGACCTGTTCATCACAGAAGAAGTCCCTCCCATTCTGGGCCCCCTTACCTGTATGACTATAAATAAAAGAGAGTTGGGCTAACTCCATGTTGTTAGAGGCCAGAACTGGTATGGCCAGACCCATTACAACCCCCATCTTATTTAAAAAGAGTTTTGGCTCTTGTGTGTTTTATGATTAGATAAGTTTATGGGTAATTGATTGATTTATAGCCAACATCATCCTCTGGCAGTTAACCCTTTTCGTGTCCACATGGCTGAGAAGCCCCCACGATGAATCACAACCTCTGGGATAGGAATCCCCTGTGTTTCTCCTTTGCTAGCAAAGCATTAAAACTTCTTTTTCCTTTTTTTCAAAACCATGTCCTCATTACTGGATTGGCACTGGGGACAATGACTGAGATTTTGGTAAAGAATTTGGTACCCTGGGTGGGACCCAAAAGCAGCCCCACTCCAGTTTACTTGGGCAGGCCAGGGTCTCCAAGGAACCCCACTTCCATGCTGAGGATTCAGGATGGCTGGCAAACTTGTTGAGAGCAAACTGCAGGAGATGAGTGAGTTTTCCTTAGATCGAAGAAGACAAGACAAAGCAAGAGAGAAGCTATTCCTGTGAGTAAAGGGAGAGACTGAGGGACCATCCCAGCAGCTGTCAAAGCTCCTTTTGCTTCAGGGAACTTCCACCTTCTTTCCCTGAATGGCATAGTTTGCTCCATTGTGGTGCACTTTCAGAAAAAGGAACCTGAGCTCAGTAAAGTCTCAATACCCTTGACTATCTGGTAAATCCTCTAGTGTGCATGCTGGGACCCTTGATTCCACACTCCTGGTTCCTCTTCATGGGAACATCTGGTCCTTTTTTGTGGGGAAATCTGTAGTATTGGTGTAGGACTCATGGTTAAGCATGACTTGAGAACCTAGGGATATTTCTTTTTGGGTTCTCATCTGTTTGTTGGTATTGAGTTTGGAAAGTCCCTCTGGTTGTCTGTGTTTCTGTTTTGTTTCTGTTACTGCCTCTTTTAAGACATGGCCAATACTGCATTGATCCTATCTGTAGTCTCTTGGGAAAGATATTGGCTGGTCAATGTAAAGGTTCCCATCTGTGGGCCATGGTTTCCGGGCTCCTCTCTGTCTCTGTTTCTTTTTTGCAGAATCTTGCAATTGGAGTTGGTCTGTCAGAAATAAAGTAAGGTGAAGAAAGGGCCACCTGTATGTATAAACCTGATAATTTTTTATTATAACAATCTGGCTTTGAATAGCTTTCTGGATTATTATACAATCTTGCAGTTGGAGCTGGTCTGCAAAGGTAAAGTAATTGAAAGGAATTTGTATGTAGAGTTCTGTCTGTTTTGAAGGTTCCCATCTGTCAGCCTGGTTTCAGTGATCCTCTCTTGTCTGTCTGTATTTTTTGTGCTACTGACCATTTAAGACATGGGCCAGGCTGCATTGATCTTACTGGTAGCCTCTTGAGCAGAGAGATCTTGACTGAATGGGCCACCTATAAATATAAGCCTGTCAAAGAGAACGATGGTTAACTGTAACACAATCTGGTCTTTAATGGTTTTTCTGGATTATTATACAATCTTGAAGTTGAAGTTTGTCTGTTGAGGTAAAGTATATGAAAGAGATTCTGTAAGTGTAGTGTGTAGCATTTATGCAGTTGCATGATAAGGGGTCTGAATAGCCAAGAACTAAGTGGAAGGCAACAAAGGACACAGCCTCTGGTGTGCAAGGACAGCAGGACCCCAGAAGAAAGGGTTAAAAAAGACTTAAATTTTTTTTAACTCAGTGCTTGTACTCCCAACACTGTTTGCAGCCTGGCCCCAGAAAGCCACAGATCGTCTTAATCATCTCACTGTGGTCAAGGACACTAGCCTTAAGCTAGAGGGAAAAAAATCTCAGAAAACTGCCTGGGAAGTAGAAAAATGGCCCAAGATAACCTGGACTCTGCTCTGCCTTCCAGCCCCTTTTGCCCATGGTGGGTGGAAGCTGCTGACCACAAAGGATGTTGCAGTAGGTTCCAGCACTGTCAGTAGGGATAAAAATAGCCTCACCTTTTTTTTTTTCCTTTGGAACTAGGGATTGAACCCAGGGGCACTTGACCCCTGAGCCACATCCCCAGTCCTATTTTGTATTTTATTTAGAGACAGGGTCTCACTGAGTTGTTTAGGGCCTTGCTAAGTTGCTGAGGCTGGCTTTGAACTTGAGATCCTCCTGCCTCAGCCTCCCAAGTGCTGGGATTACAGGTGTGCGTCACCATGCCCAGCTACAAATAGCCTCACCTTTTAAGATCTGACAGGACATCACTTTTGGCTAGGAGATATCCATAACTGGGGTAGAGCAATTCTTGCTCTGACAGTACCCCATCAAACAAATGCATGGGGAGGCTGGTAGGTAAACAAGGGCACCCAGAAAAGACAGAAACTAAGGCCAATTTCTGTTCTGTAGGCAGCCTCTGCAAAGAATCTTCAAGGAAGTCTAAAGAAAAGGATGGAAAGGCCCTCCTCCATTGCATATCAATATGCCTGGTGTTAAGATAAAGGCCCAAATGGAGCCTCTGGGTACAATTGACAGTGAGAAACTCCAAGTTGATGGCATTGTGATAATGATAAGGGAGATAGGTCAGGCTCAAAAATATCCTGTGTACCAACCCCTTGAATGAAACCTGGGAGAAAAAAGATTAAGGCACAGTGTTTTGTATATGATACATTATCTGACCCCTCTCTTGGGATGAAATGTGTTGTATAAATTAAATGCACAGAAAACATTCATGAGGATTATTTCAGAATATGAATTTAAGAAAGGGTCATAAAATGAGAAAAGGTAAAACAAAGTTACATGTATGGAAATGCATTTTAGTACAGAAACTGAGAAGGTAAAAGAAATGTTTCTGTATGAGAAACTACTTTGTCTGGCAAAGTAATATTCTTGTGCTGAAGTCCAAGATGAATGAGAGGACAAAACTAAGAATGTGAGCAAGTTCTGAATGTTTAAGTAAGTTACACAGGGTTTGCAAAAGGTAAATCCCAAAAAGTTTGTGTTTATTATTAAATTGGCTATTACTAGCACAGTCAAAGTTATTTGAACTTTAAGGTACTGATATGAAGCAAAGTCTGAAACATTAATGTGCTCTTATCTCTCAAGATAATTTTCTTGTATCTGTTAGGTTTTGTTACTTAGGGAAACTAAGTCAGAAAGGCATTAGATTTTGTACCTGTTTTAAAGTCTTTTAAATGATTACTTTATAACTGGTTAGATAAATATTATTTTAGGTTATAAAAATATAATTGACACCCCAAATATATGTGACTAGATATAAGTATACATCTGAGTACTACATCTATCTGAGCCTTGTCTAACTGTCATGTAAAAGTTTATAAAATGAAAGTTTATATAGGTTTACTGGCAAGGTAACCAATAAGAGCTCTCCTTTATCTCTTTATGTGATATAGAAGGGCCACAATGTCTTTTTTTTTCTTAATCCCCCCTGTACCAGGGATTGAACTCAGGGATGCTTAACCACTGAGCCACATTCCCAATCCTGTTTTGTATTTTATTTAGAGACGGGGTCTTGCTGAGTTGCTTAGAACCTTGCTAAGTTGCTGAGGCTGGCTTTGAACTAGCAATCCTCCCGCCTCAGCCTCCTGAGCAGCTGGGCCACTGCACCCAGCTCACACACAGGTCATTTGAAAACCTGTCCTATATCTGTTTGCTTTGACTAAGTCAATTACTGATCATTCACACTGTTTCCTAAATGTATAAGGGGTTTAAAGTTGTCCTTTGATTCTTGCTAACCCATGCAGACCTGTGAATATTATTACCATACACTCTGGATTCTAAATTGTACTTTAAAAGTTAAACTTAGTTAAATACAAAGCTTAGGAGAGCACTTTGCCAAGTTGATGTTCTCCAAACTAAAATTATGTGTGGCAAAAGTTTCACATTTGTATAAAGATAACAAATTTGGTTGGTATTTATTCATGTCATTTGCTATTTTATAGTTTGATAAAGTAACCTGTTTTCAATAAATTATATATAAAACTTTGTGTTACTCTTCACACTTGATTGGAATTTAAATGCATTTTTGGAAGATAATAAGGAAAGCCTGATATGTTTAATAGTGATATTTTAAAACATGAAAGCATTCTACCACTTTTTCCATAAAAGAAAATTTAAAAGTTCTCTTAACCTTTCTTTGATTCATGTTTAGATGTAATGTTGTATTACTTATGAAGAGCCCCACCTGACCTGAGAAAAGGCTCTGCCTCACACCTTACTCTATTTTGGAATGGTTCCAAAATAGGTTAGATTTCAGCTTATGTAAAGTTGTGTTCAAAAGATTGATTTTTGTTGTAAAGATTACTATAATTTCAAACATAGGATATAATATATAATTAAGGGTTCAAGATTATAAAAATAATTTTTATTAGTTCATAGCTTTTACACAAAATGAATATGATTTTGCTCTTAATTTATTTTTTATTTTCCTTGTAAACCTTTAAATAGTCGCCTGTTAGTGTTTTGCAGAGGTATCGCTTCTAAAAAGAAAAAAATTCTGGGTTAATTTGAGATAAGCCATCACCTACAGGGCAGATAGTATATAATGCTGAATTCCAGTACTAATACTGAAGGGTAATTTAAAATTATAGGTATTGAAGTTATTTTCTCTTTAAGATTGGTGAAACTGGTTTGCTGGATGTTTAAAACCAAAAACTTACAGACTAAAGTCAAGGAAGTAAAAGTGCCAAGGAAAAAGTAGCCAGCATTTGGCCCTTGCCCTTTAAGATCAGCCAGGACTCAGCCCTTCTCTAAGCCCTGCAACTCTGGTAAGTCACCCCATCTACTGATCAGGGAGATGGAGTGGGCTCTAGAGAACACAACGTCAACCAGTGCACATTATGCAAAGAAGAAGGTCATTGGAGATGGAAATGTCCCAATGCTTCCAAGAAAAGCCACATATGGTCAGCCAGACCCTGACCCATCCTGGCAAGTGGCACCACTGGTAGAGGAAAGCTAAATGAGCTAGGAGGCTTCACTAATGTCTCCAAGAATGATCTCTGAGGAATCTCAGCTGACTCTTAAGAGTAGATGGGAAAAAGTTCTGTTTTGACCAACTTGGTCTTAAACACCTGGCAGGAAAACATAGCCTAAAACCTCAGTCCTACATGGACATTTAAAATGAAGGGTAATTTTTTAAAATGTAACTTAAGATGTGCACTTGGATCAATCCTGCCAAAAGTAAGTAAAGCAGGAGGCTATCATGGAAGGGTTCTTGTGTGAGAATGCCTAATAATAATGATCACAAGAGTCATGAATTTTTCCTAAGTTAATTTAAGTCTGATTTCATAGACATACAAATCTTCTTAACCTCCTGTATTGATGAACTTGATCAGGTTTTCACTGTTAAGATTATAAGTTACTATCCTCATGATTTTTGGAGACTAACTGAAATACTAATTGCTTTTGTGCTAATTATTCACAAATATATTATGCTTTCTGTCTTTATTGTTATCTTAGCATGATCCCTGTCCTATGTATGCCTTGATAGGGAACAAGGACTTTGAGTTATTCCCCCAACTTCACCCCCTTTCAGCAGGAAGTATTTTGGAGATATTTTCACCCATTTTTCCATAGAAATAGAATGTAGACATTGACAGTGGGTAAATGTAACAGTGGGCCACCTTATGCTTTGAATATAATCCTTGCTGCTTTGCTACTGCAACTTATTTTTAAAATAGACATGTTTCTTTCCTTCCTCTCACTGCTCCTCCCTTATCTCTCCTCCTCCCCAATCTCAGGGGAAACAGGATTACCTTTTTCCCCATTCTAGGCAGAGTTATCTGTCCCTGAATACACACCCACCAGAGGAATGAAGTAATCCAGATTTGGGGGATGATAGCAGAAGATCTCAGAAATGACTATCTTCCAAATTAACAAGTGAAATACAAGTTCAGACAGAGAATACATGAAATGCAGCCTTTGATTCACCTCTTTAAAAGCTCCTTGTTCCTGCTGGTGGAGTACTCTTGGCTTCTTAAATTCCATAAGGTAATATATTTAAGCATTGTGTGTGTTTTCATAAATGGATAAATGAAAAAAGGTTTAAGATTGAAGAAATTGTCCCTGATACTTCCAAGGGAAGCCATGTGGTCAACAAGACCCTGACCTGTCTTGACAGATGGCACTAAAGGAGCTAAGAGGCTGCTCACAAGTTCTCAAGAGTGACCCCTGAAGAAACTTAGATGACTCTTAACACTAGATAGAAACAAGGTCAATTTTACCAACTTGGTCTTAAACACCTTGAAAAACAAGTTATAATGATAGTACAGCCATACCTGGGCATTTAAAAGGAAAAAACAAGAGTTCTTTTAATGTAACTTAAAAGGTATATTTGTGAGCCCCACCTCTTGGTAAGTAAGATTTTAGATTATAAAGGAGGGATTCTTAGGAGGGCTGATTCAAAAGGAAACAGAATGCTAATACCTCTAGGGCACTTCCCTCTCCTCAACCTGTTGCTAAAGTTACCTGCCTCCAAGGAATTGCTCATCCCAGTAAGAAGTTGTTAATGAATATGACCTGGGTGGCTCCCTTCCTGCCTTTCTGGCCTGATATGGAAAATAGGGTGAGGCACTCCCTGGCAGGCTCCCCTCACACCTTTTGGCCACGTATAGTGAATGGGAGGAGAGGGACATGAGAGGAAAGGAACCCTGAAATCTACAGAAGGTACAGGTCACTTCTACTCCCTCAGGTGCCAGGTCTGAAATCCTGGGTTCAAGTGATCTTCCTGCCAGCCTCTTGAGAAGCTGGGACTGCAAGCATATGCCTCTGTGCTCACCTGACCAGGAATCTTTTACTTTTCTCCTCTTTTTTTCTGCCCTGTACTGGTAAATCATGGGCCTTGCATGCCAGGACCTGCACAGCCATTAATTCAGAAAACCAGTGAGGGGCAATGGGGGATTAGAAAAGACAAACAGACATCCATAGAGAGAAAACTGAGACCAGGTGGGTCATCATATCTCCATCAGAGTATAATGACCGAGATATAATGACCCAGATCTAGCTCTGCACATTTTTTATATAGGTGTTTTAGTTAGCTTTTTCACTGCTGTGACTGATACACCCAACAAGAGCAATGGTAGAGGAGGAAAGGCTTATTTAGGGGCTCATGGTTTCAGAGGTTTAAGTTCATAATGGCTGGCTCCATTCCTTGGAGCTCAAGGTGAGTGAGATTGATGTCCTCTGTGTCATAGACCCCTATAATCACTGTGTGAGAAGCCACAAGCATTTGGCCATTTTCAGCTCCAATTGGGATGGGAAATGGTTTCTGCCCCTCATCTAGACTTATGATGGGAATAATTCACCAAAATCAGAGGTTTTCAGGTACTCAGTGGCCAACACAATGACACATGTCAGTGTAATAGAAACCCAGTTATTTTTCTCATAATATGCAGGCCAGGGGGAGGCAGTGGAGGGATAGGACAGGACTCAACAGTGTCACAGGTTATATCTGAGTAGCATGACTTGTTGCCTAAAGGATCCCAGATAGGCCCCCAGCCAGCAGGTCTGGCTTCAAGACAGAAAGAAGAGGGACAGAGATCTGCCAACTCCATCATCTTCCCTTCTAAAAGGGAAGGCAAATCTTTCCCAGAAATCCTCCATAGACATTTGCACATGTCTCTTTAACCAGAATTGTGTCATAAAGCCCATCCTTGTGATGAGTGAAACTAGGAAGGAAGCTAGTTGGGTAGAGTGCTACCTCCTTTCCCAAACTGGAACTCTGTTACAACAAAATGGAAGAAGTGGAGATAGCATAAGCAATGAGCACTGTTGGTTTCAATTATCACTGGGCCTAAAAGAGTGATGAGAATCACCAAACTTCTCCCCAAAGACCACATTGTATGGTCCCTGTATTAACCTGCTTTCTGTTGCTCTAATCAAATACTCAAGAGTGGATACTTTGTAAGATGAGGTTTATTAACTTCAGAGTCCAAGATTTGGCAGCCCCTGTGACTGACCTTTGATGAGGGTCATCACAACGTGGTGAATGGCATCATGGTGTGAGGACATGCATTGGAGAGGAGATTGCATGGCCAGAAACCTGGGGAGGGACCAGTCTTGCTCTTTTTATGACAACTCACTCTCACAGGAACTAATGGGGGCCCATGAGAAGTACATTACTCCCTTCTGAAGGCATCATTCCCAGGGACTGAATTGCCTCACACTAGGCCCCACCTCTTACAGGTTCTTCCGCCTCAACACTCCACACTGAGGACCAAGCCTCCAGCCTATGAACCTTTGGGGGATGAACCACATCCACATCATCACAAGCTCCAATGAAACCAACAGCATAAGAGCAGCATGTCCCACTCTACAACATGTGTGTATGTGGGAGTGGGGAAGGTCACTCTCAGAAGTCACTGGAAGCAGCCAGATCCCCCATTTTGGAACTTCTGTGATGTCACACTTGATCCTTTTTTGTTTTCTGCCACAGTCACAGCACTCTGAGTGCTAACCCAGAAGAAGGATCTGGTGGCTCATTTCTCTGAAAACAAGAGGCCTAGCCATGCCTTTCTCAAAGGATGTCATACTCCCACCCCAACCTCCAGTTGAATATTCATTGTTACTCCCAAGTCTGATTGCTGCTTTGAATATGGTACTACTGGCCACTTTCACTGGCCTCTTCCTTGCCTTTCCTTGAGTCTCCCATGCAAGCTGTCAGGTTTCTTACAAAGAGATGGAAGGGAATATAGACCATGATAGTGAGGAGGCAGAGAAGTGGAGAGAGGGTCAGGAGGGGAAAGAAGAATAAATAGTTAGAAGCACAGAGGTCTAGAGTGCCTGATGCATTTAGGGAACTGCTGGTGGCTGGTAATGCTGTTGACATTTAAGGGAACTGTTTAGTCAAAGCCCCATGTGAAACACAGGGAGTGGAGTATTAGGAGTACAATGGGGTGGGTAATCCAGTGTCCCCCAAGGGTCCTTGCAGTGTTAGTAGTGCCAGCCTCCTCCTTTGTCCTGCCTCTAGGGGTCTAGGAACTTGACTGTGAGCTTCAAGGTGGAGGTTAGAGCGAGCCCCTATGTACCGATTTGTGTTTAACTTCCCATCAGCCTGATGTGCAGTGAGAGGTCCCCAGGGGAGACTCAGACTCCTATTCATACCTTCATAGCCAACAATGCCAGGGTGTGCACCAGAACTTCATCACCTGAGCTCCATGTGGAGGCCCCTTGGGTCCACACCCTCACTCTCCTGTTGGGAGTGCCATGACCCCCTTGCCTGTTAAGGAACTAACACTGTCTAGCTCTTTGACCCTGGGCAAGACACTTAGCATTTCTCTCATCCTTAAAATGTGGCAACAGTAATAATCACAGTGACTGACCTAGTTGGCTTCCTGGCAAAGGCTGGAGATGAGAGAAAAGAAAACCCACCAGCCTAGATAATAACAAGTGCACTTGCAACTAGAAAGGGAACTTATTTATTATTGGTTCTAACTGTGTGTCTGTGCTTGTCTGTATTTTTGATTTTTTTTTTTTTTTTTTTTTTTTTGTGGGGGAGAGAGAGAGAGAGAGAGAGAGATATTGTGTGTGGTACTGGGGATCAAATCAAACCCTGGGCCTTATGCATGGTAGGCAAGCACTCCACCACTGAGCTACATCCCCAGCCCTTTTCCATTTTGAGACATGGTCTCACTAATTTGACCAGGCTGGTCTCCAATGTGTGATCCTCCTGTCTCAGCCTTCCATGGTGTTATAGGAGTTCACTGCCATAACTGGCTTAGGGTTTTCAATATGCAAGATATTGCCATCTGCAAATAGATAGTTTTTCATCTTTCTTTCTCAAGTGGATAATTTTAAATTTCTTTTGGAGTCAGTCTTGGCCATCTCCCCAGTTCCCAGTTTTGTGATGATGTCTCAGACTATCACCAATACACCAATGTTGGGGTTTAATCAGGGGATGCTTTACCTCTGAGTTTCATGTCAAGTCCTTTTTATTTTATATGACTAAGGATCTCAATAAGTTGCTGAGGACCTGACTAAGTTGCTAAGTCTGGCCTTGAACTTGTGATCCTGCTTTTTAGCCTCCAGAGTCACTGAATTTATAGGCATGTGCCACCATGCCCAGCCAAATCCCATTTTTTTAAGCAGAGTTTTTTTTTTTTTTTTTTTTTTTTTTTTTGTACTGGAAAGTGAACCTAGGAGTGCTTACCACTGAAGTACACCTAAAGCACTTTTTATTTTTTATTGTGAGACCAGGTCTCACTCACTTGCTGAGGGTGACCTCAAAATTGCCATCCTTCTGCCTCAGCCTCCCAGTCACTGGGATTACAATTTGTGCAACCACATCCTGGGCAATAAGATTATGTTTTGAATTTTAGATTTTAAAGCTTTGATATTTTCATTTGTCATAATTATTATTGTTATATTGAAGTTTCTTCCTCCCTTTTTATCTAATAATGTGTGCTTTATATAATTAGATGGCCTAGCATTGGGTACATATATATTTAAAATTATTTCCTCTGAATTGAGCTGTTCATCATTTTTTAGGATCACCTTGTCTCTTTTGATAGTGTTTTACTTAAAAGTCTGTTTACCTAATATAAGTATAGCTACTTGTATCCCCTTAATTTCTGTTTGCATGAAATATCTTCCTCCTGCCTTCACAGTTTGTTAAAAACGCACAAACTATAAACAGCATAACTTTGGATTTTGTTTTGTTTTCCATTCTGCCAGTCTTAATCTTATAATAGGATAGTTTAATTTACATTCAAATTTTTTTATGGTTAAGAACATATCACTACTAATTTGTTAATTTTTTTCTGGTTGTTTTTATTTTATGTCATTTGTTCCTTCCTTTCTTATTCATCTTTATAATTTGGTGGTTTTCTGTATGGATAAGGTGATTCTTAAGGTCTTTTGTGCATCTGCTCTCCTAGTGAGTTTTATAGTTTAACAAGTTTTAATGACAAAATCTTTTACTTCTGGAAGTAGAACTCTGATAAGTATTTCTTTTAAGGCTTATCTAGTGGTGAATTCCTCAATTTTTGCTTATCTTGGAAAAGATTTATCTTTCAATTCTGAATGCTTGTCTTCCTTCCTTCTTTGATTTTCTAGTTGTGCTAAAATGTCTATTTATGCTATCTTGAGTCTCGTTGAGTTTCCTTAAAACCGGTATTTCAAATTATTTTTCAGTCCAGTGCTGCATAAACCTCCTGCACTTCAGGCTCCCCATCTACCAACAGGGCTCCCCTGGCTGCCTCCATCTTGGGTCATTGTCGCTGCCACCAAATCCCCATTGATGTGGTAGTCTCCACCTTGGGATACCAGACAGGGTCTGGAGGTAGCTGCTTGTTGGAGCATCACCTGCCACAGTGCTGTATCTATGAACAGGCTGCCCAATGCCACCACATGGCCTGCCCTTGCTGCCTCACCTCTGAAAGCTGTTGCCTCCATCTTGGGATACTTCTACCACCATCTTGGGTTTCCTCCACTGCCACCTTCTCCATCTTTAGTTGGGGAAGCTTCCATCTTGGGACACCAACCAGTGCCTGGAAGCCTAACATCAAGGTACCTACAGGATTGCTGCCTCTGCCACCAACTAGGGATGTGGCTGCTTCCATCTACCAACAGGACTTTTTCCAGGCCCTGGCTGTTGTACCTGGCTATTGTACCAGGGCCTGGAATACCATCACCAGGGTCCCTGCAGGCTTGGTTACACCTGAGGTTTCACTGCTCGGTATGCTAATAGTAATCTTGCTGCAGAGGAAGGCGAGAGCCTTGCATGGGGTTGGTGAGTTGGAAGAGGGTGTGAGGGCATCTTGATCCTGGCTCACCCAGCCAATTAGCCTAGCATGTATTGGGTTCCCAGGACCAATTCGTGAAGTCCTTGCTAGGAATCAATACCAGCTTGGTTCCCAACTCCCTCCTCAGTTGGGCATCCACCAATCACCTGGTCCTGCCAGTTTGGCAATCAACAGGGCACTCTGGCTCCCCAATCTCCAGTCTTCCCCAACCCCAGCTACCAGTCTGGCCCAGTGCTTACAGTCATATGGTTGGCTCACAGCTCTCAATGTCTGGTCCTGATCTGCCCAACATAAAATACCTCTCTCTATGACAGGTGCACAGGTCCCAGGGCTCAGCCTTCAGGACCTCTGGAGAGAGAGGATCCTGTTTCAGAAGTTGAAAGGATAGGGGCATGAGAGGTACAGCTTAGAGACTAAATTAGAGACCAGGAATTCTGTGGTCCACAGGCAATGTAAGGGGCTAAGACCAGGCTTCTACATCACATGAGTGGACCCAAAAGAGATTCCTGGGATGCAGTCTTTCAATGGGGATTGGCAATTGCTATATCCCACCTCCAGGAATTCTGCCTCTGGACTGTCTCCAACCCTAGTAATCTTCACCATCCCGAGGGTAGAAATACCAGCAAACTTGAAACAACCCTACCTGTTGGATGAGAAGGGAAGCAGAGAAGGTATTGAACTCCAACAGAAACAATTATTCAATTTTTTTTTTGGTTCTTTTCCCACTCTCACATCACCAACATTTTTGAAACCAAGTACTTTTCATGCATCAGGCTACTGAGGACTGGGATGTCTGAATAGAATATTATAGTTTTGTTGTATATTTTCTTTTTATATTTTTTCTTTTTATTTATTTTTTTACTCTATATAGTTTTCTCTCACTTCTCTGTTTTTCCAGAGTATTTTTCTCTCTTTTCTCCTAATAGCCAACATATTTTGATTCCTCTTTCACTCTTCTTGTGATCCACAACTATATTCTCATCTCTTACCTCACAAACATTACATCCTACACCGACCCCCACCCTGGTTGTCTCTTTGTCCACAATTAAAAACCGTAGACCCTTTTGCAAACCTACTGTTTATATTGTAGATAATAATTGAACACATAATTTCTATTTATTGTGACAAACCTGTAAATATCTTAATTGGAGCTATTTTGTTTAAGGATGTATATTATTTGCAATGGGTGCTGTTAATATTGACCCCAACCCTTAATGGCAAGGTAGTAGAAACCTGCAGGGACACTATAAGTCTATAGGGGGGAAACTGTAATTCCTCAGATCTGCACTGCTAGAGGGGAAGACACATAAACAACATGAAAAACAAGGCAAGAAAGCACCCCAAACAAACCAAGATGCTACAATAATAGACTCCACTGACAGCATGTCAGAGAAGGAATTCAGAATGTACATAGTTAAAATGATCTGTGAAGTAAAGGATGATATAAGAAAGCAAATGCAGGCAGCAAAAGATCACTTGAATAAAGAGATGGTGATTCTGAAAAAACCCAAACAAACAGAAATCTTTGAAATGAAGGAAACAATATAACAAATTAAAAACTCAATAGAAAGCATCACCAACACATTAGATCACTTGGAAGACAAAACCACAGGCAATGAAGACAAAAGATATTATCATGAAAATAAAGTTGACCAAATAGTGAAGATGGTAAGAAACCACGAACAGAACCTCCAAGAATTATGTGATAACATGGAAAGACTAAATTTAAGAATTATCAGGATAGAGGAAGGCACAGAGATACAAACCAAAGGAATGCACAACGTTTTCAATGAAATAACATCAGAAAATTTCCCAAACCTGAAGAATGGAATGGAAAATCAAATACAAGAGGTTTAAATAAATAAATAAATAAATAAAATAAAATAAAAACACAAGAGGCTTATAGCACACTAAATGTACACAATAGCAACAGGTCCACACCAAGGCACATTATAATGAAAATACCTAGCATTTAGAATAAGGATTGAATTTTAAAGGCCACAAGGGAAGATTACATATAGGGGAAAACCAATTTGGATCTCAGAAGATTTCTCAACCCAAGCTCTCAAAGCTAGGTAGTCCTGGAACAACATATACAAAGCTCTGAAAGAATATGAATGCCAACCAAGAATCTTATTAGCAAAATTAAGCTTCGGATTTGATGATGAAATAAAAACCTTCCATGATAATCAAAAGTTAAAAGAATTTATAACTAGAAATCCTGCACTACAGAACATTCTCAGAAAACTATTCCATGAGGAGGAAATTAAACACAACAATGAAAATCAGCAAAGGGAAGAACTACACTAAAGGAAAAGCCAGACAAAGGAGAAACCAAGTCAAGTTAAAAACCAAAAGTAAAATGATTGGGAATACAAATCATATCTCAATAATAACCCTGCATATTAATGGCCTAAACTCATCAAAAGACAGAGACTGGTAGTTTGGATTTAAAAAAAGAAAGACCCAACAGTATGCTGCCTTCGAGAGACTCATCTCATAGGAAAAGACATCCACAGACTAAAGGTGAACAGATGGGAAAAATCTATATAATCCACATGGACTGTGTGAACAAGCATGGATTTCTATCCTCATATTAGATAAAGTGTACTTCAAGCCAAAGTTAGTCAGAAGGAATAATGCAGGACATTTCATACTGCTTAATGGAATCATACACCAAGAAGACATAACAAACATAAAATTAATGTTTATGCCCCAATGGAGCATATACATACATCAAACAAACCCTTCTCAATTTCAAGACCAAATAGGCCACAACACAATAATACTGGGTGACTTTAACACACCTCTCTCACCACTGGATAGATCTTCTAAAGAAATACTAAACAGAAACTATAGAACTCAATAATGCAATAATAATAATTTAGACTTAACAGGCTTATATAGAATATTTCACCCATGAACAAGCAATATACTTTTTTCTCAGCAGCACATGGATCCTTCTCTAGACCATATGATATGCCACAAAGCAACTCTTTGCAAATACAGAAAAATAGAGATACTACCCTGCATTCTATCACATCATAATGAAAGGAGATTAGAAATCAATGATGAAATAAAAAATAGAAGCTACTACAACACCTGGAAATGAAATAATATGATATTGAATGATGTGTGGATAGCAGAAGCCATGAGAGAGAAGATAAAAAAAATTCTTAGACAGAAATGAGAACACTGATAAAATATCAAAATCTCTGAGACACTATGAAAGCAGTAATAAGAGGAAAGTTCATTTCATTGAGTTCATTCATTAAAACAATAAAAAGTCAACAAATAAATGATCTAATATTACATCTGACAGCCCTAGAAAAAGAACAAATCAACACCAAAAGCAGTAGAAGACAGGAAATAAATAAAATCAGAGCTGGAATAATGAAATTGAAACAAAAGAAACAATTGAAAAAATCGACAAAACAAAAAGTTGGTTTTTGAAAAAATAAATAAGATTGATAAACCCTTAGCTACACTAATGAAGAGAAGGAAAGAGAAAATGCAAATTATTTTTTTTGGGAACCAGGGATTGAACTCAGGGACACTCGGCCACTGAGCCACATCCCCAGCCCTATTTTGTATTTTATTTAGAGACAGGGTCTCACTGAGTTGCTAAGGGCCTCGCTAAGTTTCTGAAGCTGGCTTTGAACTCGCGATCCTCCTGACTCAGCCTCCCAAATCGCTTGGATTACAGGCGTGCGCCACCATGCCTGGCAGAAAATGCAAATTATTAAAATTTGTGATGAAAAAGGAAATATCACAATGAATACAATTGAAATACAGAAGATAATTAGAAACTATTTTGAAAATCAATACTCAAATAAAATAGAAAATCTCAAAGACATCAACAAATTTCTAGAGACATATAATCCACACACACTGAATCAGGAGGACATACACAATTTAAACACACCAATTTCAAGCATTGAAATAGAAGACACCATCAAAAACCTACCAACAAAGAAAAGCCCAGTACCAGATGGATTCTCAGCTCATCTACAAGACCTTCAAATAAGAGCTAATACCAATACTTAGCAAAGTATTCCATTAAATCGAAAAGGAGGGAATCCTTCCAAACTCATTCTATGAGGCTAGTGTCACCATGACACCCAAACTAGACAAAGGCACATCAAGAAAAGAAAGCTCAGACCAATATCCCTAATGAATAAAAATGAAAGCATTCCTAACAAAATCATGGCAAATTGCATACAAAAACATAGTGCACCATGATCAAGTGTGGTTCACCTGAGGGATACAAAGTTGGTTCAACATATGGAAATCAATAAACATAATTCATCACATAGACAGACTTAAAGAAAATAATCATATGATCATCTCAATAGATGCAGAAAAAGTATTTGACAAAATAAAGCACCCCCTCATGTTCAAAACACTAGAAAAACTAGGGATAGTAGGAATATACCTCAGCATTATAAAAGCTATCTATGCTAAGCCCAATGTCAACATCATTCTAGGTGGAGAAAAGTTGAAAGCATTCTGTCTAAAAACTGGAACAAGACAGGGAGGCCCTCTTTTACCACTTCCATTCAACATTGTCCTTCAAACTCTAGCCAGAGTAATTAGACAGACCAAAGAAATTAAAGGGATAGGAATAGGTAAAGAAGAACTCGAACTATCACTATTTGCTAATGAATGATTCTATATTTAGAGGATCCAAAAAAATTCCACCATAAAACTTCTAGAACTTATAAATGAATTAAAGTAGCAGGATATAAAACCAACACTCATAAATCTAATGCATTTCTATTCTTAAGTGATGAATCTTCTGACAGAGGAATCAGGAAAACTACCCCATTCACAATAGCCTCAAAAGAACAAGATACTTGGGAATCAATCTAACAAGAGAAATGAAAGATCTCTACAATGAAGACTACAGAACAATAAATAAAGAAATTAAAGAAGCCCTTAGAAGATGGAAACATCTCCCATGTTCTTGGATGGGCAGAATTAATATTGTCAAAAAGGCCATACTACCAAAATCATTATATAGATTGAATGCAATTCCAATTGAAATCCCAACAACATTCCTCATAAAAATAGAAAAAGAAATCATGAAATTCATTTAGAAAAATAAGAGGCCTAGAATAGTCAAGGCAATCCTTAGAAAGAAGAGTGAAACAGGAGGCATCATAATACCAAAACTTAAAATACACTACAGAGCTATATTACTATAGAAAAATGGCATGATATTGGCACCAAAATAGACATGTAGACCAATGGTACACAAGACACAGAGACATAAACACAGTTATCTCATACTACTCAAAGGTGCCAAAAGCATACATTGGATAAAAGATAACCTCTTCAACAAATGGTGCTCTGAAAATTGAAAATCCATATGCAGCAAAATGAAATTAAACCCCTATCTATCACTCTACATAAAATTCAACTCAAAGTAGATCAAGGACCTTGGAATTAGATGAGAGACTCTGCGCCTAATAGATGAAAGAGTAGGCCCAAATGTTCATCATGTTGGCTTAGGACTTGACTTCCTTAACAAGATTCCTCAAGCACAAGAAATAAAATCAAGAATCAATAAATGGAATGGATTCAAGCTAAAGAGATTCTTCTCAGCAAAGGAAACACTCAATAAAATGAAGAGGGAGCCTACAGAACGGGAAAAAATCTTTGCCACATGCACATCAGATCGAGCACTAATCTCTAGGATACATAAAGAACTCAAAAAACTTACCATAAAAACAAATAACCAATCATTAAATGGGTTAAGGAACTGAGTAGACACTTCATAGAAGAAGATATATGATTGATCAACAAATATATAAAAATTGTTTAACATCTCTAGCAATTAGAGAAATTCAAATCAAAACTACTCTAAGATATCATCTCACCCCAGTCAGAATGGCAGTTATCAAGAATACAAGCAACAAAAGTGTTGGTGAGGATGTGGGGAAAAAGGTACATTCATACATTGCAAATTAATGCAACCATTATGGAAAGCAGTATGGAGATTCCTTAGAAAACTTGGAATGGAACCACCACTTGACCCAGCTATCCCACTCCTTGGCCTATACCCAAATGACTTAAAATCAGTATACTACAGTGACGTAGCCACATCAATGTTAACAGCAGTTCAATTCACAATAACTAAACTGTCGAAACACCTAGATGACCTTCAATAGATGAACAGATAAAGAAACTGTGGTAGATATACACAATGGAATATTACTCAGTCTTAAAGAGGAAAGAAATTATGGCATTTTCAGGTAAATGGACAGAATTGGAGAATATATGCTAAGCAAGAGAAGCCAACCTCTCAATCCAAAGGTCAAATATTTTCTCTGATATGTGGATACTGATCCATAATGGTGGCGGGGTGAGGGAAGAATGAAGGAACTTTGGATTGAGCAGAGAGGAGGGGGGCTGGGGCTGGGAAAGATGGAGAATGAGATGGACACTATTACCCTATATAGATGCATGATTTCATGAATGGCGTGACTCTGCATTGTGTACAACCAGAAAAATGAAAAGTTGTGCTCCATTTCTGTACAATGAGCCAAACTGAATTTGGTTGCAATATGTAACTAATTAGAAAAAATAATTTTTTTAAAAATGCATACAGAAAAGACAAAATTTTATAGCAATTGCAGGCTAAGTTTTCATGTAGGAAAACTTCAAGTTTTTTAAAACTGGAACACATTATGAACCAAAGTCTATTGTAAAATTTTACAATTTAAAATCAATCTCGGCTGGTAAGTCATAATAAAAATCAGAATGCCTAGATTTCTATACTATCCAAAAAAATTTTTTCAGGTAATTCTTTATTTCCTTTTCCTTGAGATCTGTTATTAGAATTATTTTGTCCTTTAGAGGCATCACATTGGGTTGCTTTTGCACATTTCTTTGTCACTTTAATTCTAGGTGGGCACAGCAGTGCAGTCTCTGTGTAGCTTTTCAGCTAAAATCAGGCTGGTGATGCCTGTGGATGTCTGGGTGGTTTGAAGAATTGCTTTGTGATCAAAGCAATCTTGGATTCAGCTTTCTTATGGAGGGCAGGTTTTCAAATGGCTCTGGACACAGTGTCTGCAGCCATGGGTGTCAAACACCTGTTGTTTCTGTGGTCATGTGGGAATGTCACCACTCTGGTAGGCCTAGGAAGGTGCCAAGTGACTGGTATGTCAGCAGAACTGAGACACTGTCAGTTACCAATGAATCCATGGGTGTGGGGCCCACCTGGAAGGCCCAGGTGGGATTGGCATTGTGCGCACATGGTAGTAGGGTTGGGGTACCCACCAATGTCTGGGGTCTTCATGGAGCCAGGTCACTCTAGTGGCTCTGGGCATCATGAAACAGTACTCCCAACAGTGGGGATGGTGTGTTTGTCTTTTTCTGAGGTCAGTGTAGGGACCCAATCTCAATAGTGTGCTCAGAAGGAGTGTCTATCAGTGTCAGGGGCTGTGTGGATTGCCTTTGGTTGGGCTACTCAAAGGTCTCTTCGTTATTCCTTCAGCTGTGGGTAGGTGATTCATCTGGTCTGCTCGTTTCTCAGGGTTTCTGTCGTCCATGCTACTCAAAGAAGGCTCCCTGGGGACTTTTTAGGATTGTGTATAGGCAGGCAGCTTCTTGGGACCATGGATTGGCAGAGTTCCAAGATGGTTCATGTAGCAAGAGCTTGGAGGGAGAGGACACAACATGAGCTGGCCTCTTTCTCTGAAGTAATACAGCAGCATGGATTCCCTGGAAATTCCCCAATCTGAACTCAGGAACTGTGAGGACTGTGTGTCTCTTCAACACCAAATATTTCATTTGCCCATCATATTAGTGGGGACTGCTGAGGGCCTCCTGATTACTGATTCCCACATGAAATCCCTTGTGTTTCAGGAAAGTTAAGATGGCGGATGTTATGTGTTTCATTCCCTTCTTTACAAGGCTATCCTGAGTCTCTGCTCCACAGTGTCTCTGCCACTCTGTGAGTTCTGGCAAGCTCCTTCACGTGCTTCAGTGGAATATGTGTTATTTTTATTTGCTTTGTTCTACTTTGGAGGGAAGCACACCAGACATCTCTAATCAGTCATCTTGCCGATGTCACCCCTCCATGTAGTTGTTCTTTTCTGTTTTCAGGAAATGCACACCAACCAGTTTCTAGGGCTACTTTCCATTTGTACAGTCCCCAGGGATTTCTTATGGATAATTCATCCCAACATTCTTAAAGGCCTTAGGCTTCCAAAGAACTTGGGCATGTTGAGAGTATCTTTAAAGCAGTTTCACTTTCAACTTGCAAAAAGGAAATACAAAATAGCTATTAATTATTCTCATGGGGAAAACAGTATATACCTAGAGAATTCCAAGGCCTATTTAGTCTTTATTCTTGGGAAGTGAAGATTGAAGAAATCTCAGTTTGTCATTTTTCCTTCTTCAGACAAAAGACAAATAATAAATAAATAAATAATACATAAATGGAATTTTTACATCATGCAACATGTTACTAACATGAATGAAAGCGTTTACAAAGTTTTATGTACAGAACTAAAATATTAAATTTTTACCATTGTAGATAAAATAGCATGGTCAGAGGTTTTCTGAGTATGGAAATAATACATAGACTTGAAATTTTTATAGAAAAGATTGACAACAATGTTAAACATGACTTAAAAGGGACAAAGTGGAGACAGTTATTTTTCATAAAGGGTTTGTGAATGAAAATGCAGAGAGCAGAGTTAGGGATAGTTGGAACTATTTTTCTGAGCGACTCAAAGTATTTGTGCTTTTAATTGCACTAAGAAAAATGTGGTACACACTGGGCATATTCAGAAAGTGGTATCTGGCCTTTGGGCTGTCAATCCTGTATGTTTCTACCACTCTAAATTTGGATGCAGATGGTACCCATCATTACACTTGTTGTTTAACATTTATTGACTGTTGATAGTGTGCTAAGCCTGGTGTGGAACATTGGAAAGGCATTTATTTCTGCATATTCCCCCTCCCACCTCCATCTGGTTCCTTCATTTTGTTATTGTCATGTTTTCTTGGCATTTGTAAGTTGGTCATTGGCTTGTTATTTACTTAATAATTACTAACAACATGACACATGATGAAAAGATTAAAAGCATTTTAAAAGTGCATTCATTCATCAAGCCACCATTTATGGGAGATGGGTGCATGACATTAGCTTAAACTTTGATCAGATAAGGGTTGCAATGTGTTTAGTATGCATGTAATTTGATGAAGAGCTTTACATTTATTAGGTTACCTTGATTTTAATGAAAATAGAAAAATTGTTTTATTTCAAAATCTTCAAAATCATAGGAAAATGCACAAAATTATACAAAATTATATCAGTGCTTCACACACATGCAAAATATGAATTTTTAGATTAAAATTAAAGACTACGGAAAAATTCGGAATCCTTTCTGGTTTTTTGCCACAGCACAATTTAAGTCTTCCCTATTCTTCCAGAAGTAATTGTCATCATAACTCGGCAAATTTTGCATCCTTTTAGCCAGATATATGTGCTTCTTTTTAGAATATATAATATAGTTTTCTGTATTTTAAATTTAAATTAAATTATTTTGCTTTATGCATATGCTTTTAAAAACTTTACATTCAACATTATATTCATGATATCTATAATTAAGCTTAACTATTGTTTAGCACTCCATCTTTAATTTTAGAAATAAATTATAATTTGTTCATCCATTCTTTTTAATAGACATTTTGATTGCTTCCAATTTTCACTTTAGTTTTTTCATTTTATTCTTTCCTTTTATTAGTGCATTATATTCATGCATAGTAGTTGGGTTCATTTTGACATGTTCATACATGCATGGAATTCAGTCCCCTGTGCCCCCCTTCTCTCCCCTCCTGTGTCCCCTTATTCTCCTTTCTCTACTGGTCTACCTTCCACTATTTTTTTAATTTTTAATTTGGGCTTTATAGATATACATGCAGGTGGATTTCATAGTGCTATACTTGTACATGAACATAGAGTAATTTTATAAAGTACACAGAAGAAAGAATATTCTAAAGATAAAAACATAAATTGATATAATCAAATGATTATTATTAATATTATTATTATTATTTTTTTTTTGCGGTGCTGGGGATTGAACCCTGGGCCTTGTGCTTGTGAGGCAAGCACTCTACCAACTGAGCTATATCCCCAGCCCCTAATCAAATTATTTGATATCTTTTATACTGAATATTTTAGGGAATCAAAATAGAGGAAAATGTTTAGCTCACTTAAGTTATATCAAGTATAACGATATAAAAAATGACAATGTAAGAAAATTATAGAATATCTTTCTTGTGTATATAAATGTGACTATCTTGAACAAATTAAGCAAACCTAATCTAGCATTGTATGTGAATGTGTGTTTAAAGTATTATTAACCAATAAGCCATCATTACATATTTAAAATTAAAATAGCTAAAAGTAAAATGACTGATAATACCAAGTACATGTGAGAAGTGTAGAGCAACTGGAACATTTATACATTAATAATGGGAATAGGGGCTGGGGATGTAGCTCAGTTGGTAGAGTGCCTGCCTCGAAAGCACAAGGCCCTGGGTCCAGTCCCCAGCACCGCAAAAAAAAAAAAAAAAAAAAAATGGGAATACAAATTGGTACAGATATTTAAGAACTCAGATTGGTTATTTGTAATTTGGTTGATAATTTGATATAGGTGGAGAAATGAAATATGTATTTATGAAAAAGTCTGTAGAAGTTTATTGCAGCTTTATTTATAATGGCCCAAACTAGAAACAACTCAAATGCCAAAGGACTGCTGACTAGATAAACAAACTATGGAGTACATGAATTGAAATGCTATTTAGCAATAACATGCAAGTAATTACTAATGCATGCAGCATCATGGATAAACTGCAAATGCATCATGCTAAATGAAATAAGACAGATTCAAAAGGCTACAAATTGTATTATTCTGTTCATGTGATATCCTGGAAAATTCATAACTATATGGAAAAAAAAAACCCAAACAGTTGTAACCAAGGGCCTAGACGTGGAGAAAGTAGATTGACTACAAAAGAACACGTAGTAACTTTGGTTTGTTACAAATGTTTATTCTCTGTTTTCTCTGATATGTGGTAGCTAATCCACAATAAAAGTGGGGGGATAAAAACTACAATAGAGTTCAGTGGAGTAAACAAAGGGGAATGAAGGGAAGGGAGGGGGGATGGGAAAAGGAAAGCCAGTGGAATGAATCTGACATAACATTCCTATGTACATATGTGAATATGCCATAGTGAATCTCACCATTGTGTACATCCACAGAAAAGTAATTGAAAAAATCACTATGGGTAAATGGCAGAAAGATCAGTATAGGAAAGGGAGCAGGGATGGGAGGAGAGAAGGGGAAGGAGAGGTACTGGGGACTGAATTAGAATAAGATATATTCCATGCTTTTGTAATTATGTCAAAATGGATTCTATTGTCATGCATAACTAAAAAAAAAACAATAAATTTAAAAATTCCTTCTTTTGACTTTGACAGTTGTTGCATGACTACATGCATATCTTAAAAATTATAGAACTGAACTCAGAAAAAAGATAATTCTACCATATTTAAATTGTAACCAATAAACACAACTTTCTTTGTAGGACTTAAACACACTAATGGAAGTTTTACATGCTTGAAATCTCATTAATGCTATTTTAGATGAAATACTTCTCAAAATCCACTCTTAAACTGTTGTTAAAGAATAAAATTATGTTTAATTTTATTGTCTTGGCTAACCTCCAGTAACCTACAGAACTTTTGCATCAATTCTAATTTGTACAAATATGTTTGGATTTTTATTTTTGCACAATTATCTCAATAATACATCATAAACATTTTGCTTAATCTTAAAAAATAAAAACACAGAAAATAAAGTTCACAGGTGTTGTCATTCACTGAAGTCTATAGGGCTTAAACATGGCAGAACTGTAACTCCTACAATGGATTTTTATAATATAACCCCCCATGTTTTCTAATTAATTTTAAAAATAATTTGTTTTAATCATTTCATTAACATATTTGTATTGAAAATGTTTTGTTTGCAAGTCTGCAGTGGATAGATAGGTCTATACCAACCCAACACTTTTTCTTTTTAAGTAATAGATTCTCCATTTGCCTTGAGAAGACACCCTAGCATCACACTCCATCTAGGACTTTAAGTGGAGTTGACACATATGCGTTTTATCAGGATGCCACATACTCTGTTTACAGTAAATGGTTTAGGAATCATTAAATGGCACCATTCTTAACATTCAATCCTAGAAATTTTGCCAGGTTTATTTGATAGGAGGAGCGATCTGTCTATCAGGCCCACAGAGCTGTAGAATATAAACCCAATGTTGCCAGAGGCTGCTGTGTGGTGAGACTCCCCTGGGGTAGAAAGCCAGCACACAGGATAGCAGAGCTGAGAAGGGATGACCTTCTGATGGCACAATTAATTCAATTTTCTCAGAAGTCATAGAGATCCCTGGAATTAACATTTATGTCAAAGAATGAACTTAGTTTTCTTTTTGGAATGGGTTTGAGTATGAGAGTACCTCCTGATTTACTGAGGCACAAAATGAAACATTGGTCTGGAAGTAGAAAGGTCTCATTTAATTTATGCCCTCAAGAACTCAGGGACTTGGAAAAGTAATGCACATAAATTTATTATAATAATAATTTTGTTATGTTACTTTAATTGATTACCTCACTTAACTGATTATTGCACATTCCAGAACATTAATAAGAATAAATTAAGTAAATAAGAATAATTTTCTCATGCAAGCCAAAAAGTTAATAGTATTTTAAATTTATACAGATGGAAAGTTTGATGAACAGCCTCATCTAGGAAAGGGATATAGTCCAAATACACTAAACTGAGATTTCGTTTTTTACTATTGGAAACTTTTTGGTCCTGTTTTATATCAAAGACCTAGATTCCTTAATGTAAGCTTTGAAGATCAGATGAGGACATGTGATTCCAGACATTTAAAGGTAAAGGTTTTTTTTTTTTTTTTTCAATTTGTGAAAAAAAATACAAGACAATGATCTCCAGATCTACTAACAGAAGACAGGAATGACACCAAGAACCCTTCCCAACTTGCCTAACCAAAGACCTGCTCATTTATCACTGCTCTCTACCATTTCTATTAGTTATATATTATTAATAGAAACTGAAGAAATAAATATCAGAATCTACAACATGGAAATTATTGTTAAATAACATTTAAAAAATTCAGTAAGTTGGAAATCAAAATTGACAAACCACTTTAACTCAAATAATGGTTTATTAATACCTTGAATTTGAGAAAAAGTTAATTTTTAAAATGAACATGTGTGAGATGTATAAAGCAGTTTACTAAAACATTATTAAGGCTAAGTCATGAAAGCTTATGCCTGTAAATACTTAAAAAAAATGCCAATCTCTGAAATGCAAGTGCAGCATATAAGCTGCCTGTTTCAGCCATCTTTTCCACCTGTGACCAAAACACTTGACAAGAACAACTTAGAGGAGGAAAAGTTTATTTGGGGCTCAGGGTTTCTGAGGTCTCAGTCCATCGATAGCCAACCATTGCTCTGGGTCCAAGATGAGGCAGCATATCATGGGGGAAGGGCCCAGGGCATGGTCAGGAAGGAGAGAGAAGAGAAGAACAGGGAGGAGAGGGAAGAGGAGAAGTGAGAAAGGAGAGAGAGAGAGAGAGAGAGAGGAGGGAGGAGAGAGAGCTCATGTATGGGGAAGATTCAGGATTCCAGGGCACACCCCCAGTGACCCACCTCCTCCAGCCATGCCCACCTGTCTATAGTTACCACACAGTCCATTCAAGCTAGGATGAACTGATCACATTACTGCCCTCACAATCCAATCATTTCACCTCCAAGTATTCCTGCATTAACACAGGAATTTCTGGGGGGATGCTTCAAATCCAAACCATAACACTGGCTAAAGGTCAAATATGTCTTCAATGCACATTTTTAAAAAGAAATGCATTAAACCTAGAGAACGATTTAGAGAGAACTGACATCTTTATTGTGTTGAGTACTATAACCCATAAACATGCTATGCCTCTTCCTTTATCTAGGTGCTCTCTTTCTTTCAATTGCATTTTGTAATTTGTAGAATACAAATCCTCTGTTTTATTAGGTTTTTGCCTAAGAATTTCTCCATGTTTTTTGAGCCACTGTCAAGGGTATTGTGTTTCAAATTTTATTTCCAATACATAAAAATGTAGTTGATTTTTGTAATTTGTTTGTAAACCCTGAAATTTTTTTGAACTCACTTAACAGTTTTATGATTTCTAAAAATACAATGGTAATCATGAGAGGTTGGGAAAGGTGGAGGGTAGCATGCATAAAAGGAGAGCGGATTTGATCTGCATTTCTGGTATGCAGGTATTAAAATATGACACTAAACTCCATTAATGCATAAAATTAATGCATGAAAATTTTTTAAAAATGTGATGTGGGTGTGCACAATGAAAACTAGATAGCTTTTAAAAAGAAGGAAATTCTGTCTGTGAAGAAAATAGATTCCTTGAGATTTTTCATATGGACAATCATCATATGCAAATGGAGATAATTTTATTTTTTACTTTCCAATTGATAATGCTTTGTATTTCTTTTCCTACTTTTATTGAAAGGACTAGAACTTCCAGGTGAATTAAGCAGTAAAAGCAAATACTCTTACCTTGTTGCAATCTTGGAGAGAAAGTATACAACCTTTCAGCTTTAGATAGAATATTAGCTGGGAGTTTGGGTAGGTACTCTTTAATAAATGGAGTTACCCCAACTTGTTTCTATATACAGAGAGTTTTAATCATGAATTAATGTTGAATTTTATCAAATTCTCCTTTTGTTTCAATCGATATAATCACTTGATATTTATTTTTAGCTTGCTATATGATTAATTAAATTGATTGATTTTAAATGTCAAACCAGTCTTCCATACATAGAAAAGATTTCACTTGTAATGATTTTTAATTCTTTTTATACCTTGCTGGATTCATTTTGCTAATATTTTGTTAATTTTTTTAACATCTAAGCTCATGAGAGATATGGGTCTGCAAGGATTTCTGCACTTTTATTTTTATTAATGACTTAGGTGCAGTGTGGAGCCTGACAGAAGGTGTAAGGGAAGGAGTCTGCATAGTTGTTTAGAGTGAGTTTCGGCTCATCATGTGTCATAATGGGGTGAATGCTTGTGCTCCCAACCTGATAATCCACAGTCTGATAATATTAGCAGGTAGGACCTTTGGGAGGTAATTAGATTTAGATGAGGCCATGAGAGTAGGAGCCCCCCTTCCCATGCATTTAGGGCCCTTGTAAGAAGAGGAAGATATTAGAACTCTGTTTCTTTCTACCAGGTGAGGATACAGCAAGATGGCAGTGTCTAAAAGCCAAACCAACAATGTGTCACCTTGATCTCAGATTTCCCAGTCTCTAAAACTGTAAGAAATAAACATTTATTGTTTAAACCACTTATTTTTGATATTTTATTATAGCACTATGAGCTTACTAAGACATTTTGGTAAACAGGACAATACCAGAACACTGGTTATTTTTTAAAATTTTATTTTTATTAGCAGCTTATAGCTATACATAGTGATTGGGTTCATCCCAACAAATTCATACATGCTTAGAATTGGATTTGAGTTCATGATCATCCCCTTTTCCATTCCCTTTTTCCCCTCCCCTGTTCTCCTTCCTCTACTCTGCTAGAATTCCTCTCACTTGCCTATTTATTGATATTTGATTGGTTCTTTTTATTTATACATAAAGGTGAATTTCCCTGTGGTATAATTATATATGCACATAACATGATTTCCTAAGAATTAACTCTGTATTGCGTCCCTTTTCCCATCCTTTCACTCTGCCTCTTGATCTCCTCCTTCTATAGTAATGATCTTCCCTTTATCTTAACGGTATCTATCCTTTCTGCCCTCTTTCCTTTATTATACTCTAGCTTCTACTTATAGGAGAAAACATTTGACCCTGGAGTTGATTCTTTGACTAATTTTACTTAGCATGTGTTCTCCATTTCCGTCTATTTACCAATGAATGCCATAATTTCATTCTTTTTTATGCCTGAATAGAACTCCATTGTGTATATAGGACACAATTTCTTAATCCATTCATCTATTGACAGGCCCCTGGGTTGATTCCATAATTTGGCTATTGTGACTTGTGTTGCTATAGACATTGAGGTGGCTATGTTGCTATAATATGCTGATTTTAGACTGCTGGGGAAAGTACCAAGGAGTGGGATAGCTGGATCATTTGGGAGTTTCATCCTTAGTTTTTGAGGAATCTCCATACTGATTTCCAGAGTGATTGTACTAGTCTGCAGTACCATCAAAAATGTACAAGTGTACCTTTCCTCCCACATTCTTTTTAATGTTTATTATTGATTGTATTCTTGATCATTGCCATTCTGACCAGAGTAAAGTGAAATCTTAGCAAAATACTAGTTATTGACTGACATGCAAGGAAGATTTCATATCTCATGCCACAGGTACTTTGTTTTTCTTCCTGAGGATGCTCTCTCCCAAGGCTATTAAAAGTTGATGAATACAAGATGGTAATACAAAATTGGATTTTGAGGTATTTAGGGTTTTAGGTTTATAAAAACTTTACAACACTAATTGATTTCCATTTTAAACCAAAGAGAAGGGCATCCTATAAACTATATAAATTATAATATGCCAGAATAGGTAAAAAGTGAAAAGGAAGTATTTAAGTTAGTGACCAAAACATTCCCTTCTTATAAGCAGGAAAGACAAAACACAATTACCAAAGAAGTTAAATATGTATTGAGAAATTATAGAACATATCCACTATCTAATTTCCCCTACCAGGGCAAACAAACTGAACTATGAGGAAGCGTAGTTTGAATCATTGATGGCAAATAGAACAATTGAAAGAGGTGAGATAACATATGCTAAATGAAAATAAAATGTATTGTTTGCATGCATTTTTCATGTCCATTATTAAGATTTTTCAGGTAAAAAAATGGAAGTTTAGAGACATTTAAGTAACTTTACAGTGTCACATAGAGGTGAAATTTAAGAATTTTAATCCAGATCTTTGGTCTCCATGCTTTATTCTCTTTCTTGTAAAACATAGACCATATCTCTCTGCTTATAATGAAAATCTTCATAAAGTAGTAGGAAAGCATATTAAGGTTCCCAAAGTGTATGCTGTTTCATAAATATCCAGGCTTCCTCCTGCCAATAGGTTATCCTCTCTTTCTGTTGCCTATGTTGATGATTCCACTTTATCAGATTGGTCCATGTGTTCAGTCTTTGATGTTCATTTTCCTATCTTCACTTACTCCTTTAACAATTTCAGCTAGTCTCCTGAATTTGAATACTGAATTTATGGTGATGGCTACCAAATTTGTTTTACAAGCCAAATTTTGTACATCCAATTGTGTCTTCAACATCTCTACTTAGATAGTTAATAATATCTAAAGCTCAACCTGTTCAAACTTCCTCTACCTTCAGTATTCTCTAACGCCATTATATAACACAATATTTTTTTCATCCATTCATGGATTGATGGGCATTTGGGTTGTTTATACCTTCTGGCTATTGTGAGTACTAGTGCTATGAACATTAATGGGCCAGAGTTTCTGTGAGTACATGTATTCCATTATTTAGGGTCTATACCTAGGAGTAGAATTACTAGACCATGTTGTAATTCTATGTTTAATATTAGAGATACTACCAAACCATTTTCTATAGTGGCTGTCTTTTCTTCTTCTTCTTCTTCTTCTTCTTCTTCTTCTTCTTCTTCTTCTTCTTCTTCTTCTTCTT
>JAJEJO010001573.1:160730-187401 GCA_020662805.1 Glaucomys volans
TTCTTCTTCTTCTTCTTCTTCTTCTTCTTCTTCTTCTTCTTCTTCTTGCATGTTGTACATTTTTAATTCCATTTTCTTTTAACTCTACATGTTTGGACTTAATTTTTTAATGGAAAACATATAGTTGGGTTCTGCTGTTTTAAACCTAGGTTAAAATTTCTTACATTTTAAATCAAATGTTTACATCATTGGTAATTAATGTAGCTATAAAGATATTACAGTGTTCACTGAAACTCTATTGATTCTTTTTTTGGAGATTATGATTTCTGTGCTTCATTTTTGTATCTATTGTTTTGTCTTCAAATTCACTAAATTTGTTCCACAGTATCTGATTGTTAATTTTACCAAGTGAATTTTGATCTGCTTATATTTTTCAATTCTGCAATTTCATTCATTTCTTTTTGTATATATTTCTTTATTATCTCATGATTTTCTTTTAGTACTTGAATGCACTCACGAAAATAGTTTTTTATCTGCTATTTCCATCATATTTACTATTTCTAAGTCTGTTCAGTTAGCTATTTTCCCCTGATCATCAGTTACATTTCTTGCTTCTTCGCACATCTAGTAATGTTTTTTAT
The DNA here is from genome assembly GCA_020662805.1 of Glaucomys volans. Taxonomy (NCBI): domain Eukaryota; kingdom Metazoa; phylum Chordata; class Mammalia; order Rodentia; family Sciuridae; genus Glaucomys; species Glaucomys volans. The sequence continues at coordinate 161,312 of JAJEJO010001573.1, forward strand.
TGTATGCTGGGCAAGGGAATTTCAGGTTATCAATTGCCTGGATGTCAGTGTTGAAAAGGGTCATATTTGTTTTGATATGGAGTTAACTTACTTGAAGTTACATTAATATTTAGGGGAATTTGTCTTAAATTTTGTCATGGCATTTCTAGAGTAGCCTTTGCTATATTAATAAATCAGAATATTGTATGGTTTGGATCTAAAATGTCCCCTAAATGTCCACTTGATAAAGGCTTGGCCTCCAGCATATAGTGTTGTTATGACATAGTGTAACTTTTATGAGATGGGGATCAAGAGAGAGGAAATTGGTCATGAGAGGTATGCCCTTGAAAGTTATATTGGAAATCCAGCCCTATTCCTGTCCCTTTCTTTGCTTCCTGACTTCCATGAAGTGAACAGGCCCCTCTGACACGGACTCCCACTGTGGTGTATTGTACCTCTGCAGGCCCAAAGAAACAGGACCAACAATCCATGGACTGAAAGTGTGAGCTAAAATAAACCTGACCTGTTTCAAGTTGATTATCTCAGGCATTTGTCACAGTAACTGAAAACACTATACACTATAATACTGAGAACCTATTCTTATGAGGCCCCCTATTGAGTGCCCATGTGATGGATAAATAAACTTCATCCTCTATGTTGGAAACGTGAACAATTTCCAGACCTTTAAAATCTCTCGGAACCATTTGTTCACAGCTTTTTCATCCTCTATTCCCAAACCTTGTAGAGATTCACTTTACCCATGAACATCTTAATAAGATTGACTTAAAGATAACCAATCAGATATATAGAATTCTTTCTGAAGGACTCTCTTCTTTCTCCAACACTGTGCTGCATCTTCTGGCTAATTTAGACTTCCTGGTCATTGTCTTCTCAAGTTAGTGATGCTGCTCTTTCCCCACCCCCCTTTGTATTCCTTTCTGTGGGGTTAATTTTATGTGCCAACTTGTATGGACCATGATGACCAGATTATGTGGCTAAACATTATTTTTGATATTTCTGTGTGGATGCTTTTGGACAAGAGTTATTTGTAAATTGGTGGACTTTGAGTAAGCAGATTTTCCTCTACAATGTAGGTAGGCCTCTTCTAATTTGGTAAAGACCCCAATTAAACAAAAGACTCACTTCCCATCACAAGAAAGAATTTTGAAGAAGATGATTTTCATTCTTGAAATTGAGCACTAGCTTTTTCCTGGGTCTGCATCCAATAGTCTTGAGGTTGAACTGAAGCATTGGTCTCCTCATGAGTATCTCATCTGCTGGCAACACTCTGAAGATTTTAAACTTAGCAGTCTCCATAATATCTTAACCAATTCTTTTATACACACACACATACACACACACAAAATTGGTTTTATTTCTCTGGAGAACTTCAGCTAATATACTTTCTCTATTCTATAATCTGGAATATATCTATATATCTCTAGGAAAAGAGGTTTTATTACACAATGCTCATTTTTATTTGCTTTTGTTCCCTCAGAGACAACAGTTTGTATTGCTTATTGTATAATACTCTAAAAACTGTATTTCATATAGTTTTGTGTTTTTAAATTATTTTTATGGCATGAGGCTAAACTCAGTTCCTGTCACTTCTTTATGATTAGAACTTGAAGTCAAATACATGTTTAAATAGAAAACGCCTCAATTTTCATATTCTTTATCACTTTTTTCTATGTTCTTTAAATATTTCTTAATCTTTTCTTAATTTGTCTATAAATGGAAATGTGGATATTTTCTATTTAACTTAAGGAAAAACATAGACATCCTTTCTGAATCAACTAAACATGAATTCGTGTACTGGCTCCACCACTCACTGAGTGCCACAGCAGTCTACGTGCCTTCTCAGACCTTTTATTTCCTCATTTGACACTGGTGGAGAATAACTGACTCACAGACTTATTGGACATAAAGTACTGAGGACCTTGTGAACCCTCAGTAATTGTTAGTGTACTGAGTCCAATTTTCTGGGAAGTTCCCCCTTTTCTCCTCCAAACAAATGGAAAGTGACAGCCATATAGCCATTTTAGACACTGAGTCTGTGTCCTGCAAACCACAGTCAGTCTGGGTGCCAACACCTAGTAGTTACAGGATTTAAAGGTCAGGTATTGTGTGCAGCACTATGCTTCCCACCATGAATACCAGAAACAAGGAAGAAAGAGAGAGGGTGAGAGAAGAGAATTTCTAGGACTCCAAGATGGAAAAATGTTTTTCTAATCTATCAACTTCCTTGAATTCTTTTTTTATGACCCAGATACCAGCTGCATTGCATTATCTGAATTTCATGAAATACCTCACTATTTTGATAATAAAATTTAATTTTGACTTAAGTTAGGTTAAATGTGGCTTTGGTCTTTGAATTCAAAGATTCCTCACTACTAGTGTTTATGATTCCCTCAAACCTTATTTTCTTTTACCTTGGAAATTTTAATTCATATATTTTCCTCTTAGTAATAACCCAGGCTATACTGCAAACCATTAAAAAAACTCAAGATATTTTGTGAAAATCACCCTATAAATCATACACATTATTATAGAGTGAATGATTCACCTTTTCACTCTTCAACACTGTGTAAAATTTACAGGGAAATTTTTACAAAACATATTGAGTTTATTAATGGTTTGCAATATCAAGATCAGCATAATAATAATTGCAGCCTAACTGGGCAAACCACTCCTCCAATGAATGTATTTTATAAGCCTTTTTATGTTCCCACTTGTACTGTTTCCTGAAATCCTAAATATTTAATTATAAATGACTTGAATTATAATCTGCCATTTTGCATGGAGAAAGAAATGAAATATGACTCTATTGTTGGCCAAAACTTAACAATTGGTATGAAACACATAAAAACAGGTTTCCAATGTAACAAAAAATGTAACAGTGAATCACAGAAACAGGTGCACCTCAATTACACCTCAATAAACATTGCATAACCTATTACTCAATATTAATTTAAGTCTTGTAGAGCTCACTGCAATGGTAGAAAAGCCTAGGGAACTGTTTTGACATATCATGAGCTAGCTTCAAGAAAGATTGCACTGGGTTACACAAATCCAGAAATCCAGAAGGAACATAAAGAGTATATCTGACCAGACTTCTGCTTTCAAATAGTTCAGGTATCATCAGTCTTTATTTTATGAGTTACTGTGACCTAAAAATATAAAATGCTTTGGTTAAAGTCTCACTGTAGTTAAAGTCTTACTATTTTTCAAAAATGAAGTCACAACAAGAACCTATTACTCATCTATTCATTCAATTAATTTTATAGCCAATAATTATATAGTGAATACTTATTATGTGACAATTGCTGTGCTGTTTGGAAAGATGAATGGTGAATGGATCAGTCAGAATACTGAGCCTCATTTTTTTTGTATTTTTTATGGTAAATTACATTGATTTTTAAAAAATTGTTCAAATTAGTTATACATGACAGAAGAATGCATTTTGACACATCATACATAAATGGAGTATAACTTCTCATTAATCTGATTGTATGTGATGTAGTTACACAGGTCATGTAATCATATACGCATATAGGGTAATAATGTCTGATTCATTCTACTATCATTCCTATCCCCATGTCCCTTCCCCTCTACCTAGTATAAAGTAACTTGATTCTTCACTTGTGCCCTGCAACATTGTGAATATACATCCGCATATCAGAGAAAACATTCAGTCATTGGTTTCTTGGGATTGGCATATTTTGTTTAGCATGATATTCTTCAATTCCATCCATTTACCTGCAAATGCCATAATTTCATTCTTCTTTAAGGTTGAGTGATATTCCATTGTGTATATATACCAGTTTCTTTACCCATTCATCTATTGAAGGGCACCTAGGTTGACTCCATAGTTAAGCTATTGTGAATTGAGCTGCTATAAACATTGATGTGAATGTGTCACTACAGTTGCTGATTTTAGGTCCTTTGGGTATAAACTGAGGAGTGGGATAGTTGGGTCAAATGGTGGTTCCATTCCAGGTTTTCTAAGAAATTTCCATACTGCTTTCCATAATGGTTGCACCAATTTGCATTCCCAGAAGCAATTATGAGTGTACCTTTCCCCCTACATTCTCGTCAACATTTATTGTTGCTTGTGTTCTTGATGATTGCCATTCTGACTGGAGTGAAATGGAATCTCAGTGTAGTTTTGATTTCATTTCTCTAATTGGTAGAGATGTTGAACATTTTGTCACATATTTGTTGATTGACTGTATTTCTTATTCTGTGAAGTGTCTGTTCAGTTCCTTTGCTGAGCCTCATAATTTTTATTTAAATCTATATTCCTTCTACATATATTATTTAAGAGCAATGTTCCTATTTCCTTTAATTATTTAGCTATGATTAGCTAACAGGTTCATGAATTATTTAATCAATAGATTTATAACTTATTGGCATTATTACTGATTTGAATGCTTTAATTTTCACAGATTTATCCAGGGTGAACCCATTAAAATTAAATTTTTGTTCTCTTGGTATATAATCATCCTTGGTTAAGAATCTTCTTACTTTTGGGCCTAGCAAGTAGTTGAAAATTATTCTGAATATTTCCAGGCACAGTTCTAGAATGAGGCATTTTTCCAAAGAATCTTGGCTCTATTTAGTCATGAATAGTATGTTAGGATACAAGATCTGGGTGGTGATAAGCATATTCCTTGGTAGGTGAACTTAGAAGGACCCAACATGACATCTATGGCATATGTCAAATGCATAACATGAATCTAATCATGAATAAGTATCAGATAAGCCCAAATTGAGAGATATTCACTAAATAAATAGCTTACATTCTACACAAATATTAATCAAAGAAAATGAAAGACTGAGGAACTTGACTGTACTAAAATAAAAACAGGATAAACAAATTTAGCACAAGATCCTCAGGAAAAAAATAGTGCATAAATATTCTGAGCATATTTGCGATAAGAGCTAACCTGGAAGATGCAGTTTTCCAATGATACTAAAATGGAAGAGAAGACAAAAGAAACATAAATTATTTACTATATGGAATTTCCTGGCAGTCTGGTATAATGTGCTAAATACCAGCTTTACAGAAAGAAAATACAAGTTTAATTTCTAGCCTTATCAAATACTTCCTCCTCAGTTATGGATGAGTCACACTGACTCTCACTGTGAATAAGACAACTATGTAGACATGTTTTAAAAACACATAATGGTCACTATTAGACCTGTATAATTTTTGAATCTTTATATAGATTTGGCTTGATTCTGATACTGTGGGGCCACAGTTGACAAAGTTATCCAAGAAATAAAATATCTTCCTCATGACTGTACTGCTTCTTAAGGCATATATTATTTTCTATATGTCATGATATAAGCTGTAAGCATCTTGAGGGCAGGGAGTCATAATCTCCCTATTGTCACAGAACAAATCACAACACTGGAACAAAAGAATGATTCAGGAATGTTTGCTGAGGGGATGATTATCATGGGTATCTAGGAAAGGCTACTGGACCTAACTTCCAGATTCTTCACTGTACTTCTCTTGGGAAAAGTATACTGCTCTGGGTTTTGCTTTCTTAGCTGTAAGACTATGATAATACCATCTGCCTTAAATGTCTCCTGTGAGTCAACAAAAACCATGTCCTTGGACGTGCTTAACAAGTGTACCATGCCATGCTTATTGGTTTTCTAGAGCTATTGCAACAAATTATCATGAACTTGAAGTGAATGAATATTAATTCTCTCACAGTTCTGGAGTCCAGAAGTTCAAATTCAAGATGTTGGTAGTATTAGAACCTTCTGAAGACTCAGAGAGAGTCGATTCCCTCCTAACTTTTGGTAGCTTCAAGAATTCTTGGTGCTCTTTGCCTTGTGGATTTTTCACTACAATCTTTATTTTCATCTTCACATAACTTCTCCCCCTATATCTTTCTGTGTAGAGAAATTCTCCCATTTTCTTCCTCCTTCTTTCCTTCCCTTCCTTCTTCCCTCCTTCCACCCTTTCCTTCTTCCCTTTCCTTCCTTTCCCTTCCCCTCCCATTCCTTTTATTTCATTTCTTTCCTTCTTCCCTTCTTTATTTCACTGTACAGGTAACTGAATGCAGGGCCCCACATATGCTAGACAAATGCTCTACCTCTGAGCTACACTCTTAGCCCTTTTAAAATTTATTTTGAGCCAGAGTCTCACTAATTTACTGAGATTTGCCTTAAGCTTGTCATCCTACTTTCTGGGTTGCTGTGTTTACAGGTGTGCACCACCATACAAGGCTGAATTTTTCTGTTTGGGGAGGTAAAGCAAGTTTGCTTCTATTCAATAGGGCTTAGATTATGATGACAGTGTTCTAGCATTTTGATGGGGATGAAATGTGTTCAGAACCTCTGGTGCTACTCCATATATGGTTATACAGATGACAACTAGCACCCAACTCTGTGTACTAGGTAAAGTTGGTCCAATTGGTGGAAGTTTTTGGAATTCTTTCACATACTATCCATGAGAAACACTGGTGGTATTTGTGCTGGTGGTTTGTTCCCCTAACAAATGTATTGGCAGAGTAGGTATTTGCAACAGCCCATGGGTAAAGGGAATAAAATCAAAGGATAAAAGTAATAAAAGAAATGAGATGTTTGAAACATACTCCAGGGAATCTTCAGAAATAGCAGAAGTTAACAGAAAGATGAAAGGTCCAGTGGTCCTTGGGTCTAAGTCAGTCAAAACAAATCTAACTGTTTTTAGTTTATGCCTGTGAAGACAGAAGTTGCAAAAATTTAGCAACTTCTCACAAGGTGTTTAAACATAAAAATTTCCTTTGAAGTTATTAGAATCTCTAAAATAAATGGGTCTAAATAATATAATTGAATGATTATTTATATGCAATTGGCAGAATAATCCCCCAAAAATGCACATATCCTCATCCCTGGCTTTTAAAAATTTATTTCCTTAATTTGCAGAAGATACTTCACATATATAACAAAGGATAGAAAGTTTAAAATAAGGAGAATTTTCTGAATTGTTCAACTGGGCCCAATCTAATTACATAAGTCAACAAAAGAATAGCATTGTTCTGTCTTTATTTTCTAGAAGTTTCTGCCATCAACTATTCATAGTTGGTAAGAAAAACATCACCATTGCTAAAAGAACTTCAAGGCATTAAAGATGTGAATTCTAAACTCATTCATATTCCATTCCGTTTCTTTTTAGGTATATATGTAACTGCACATTTCCTGTCATCCATAGTAAGGAGATAGGCTCCCTCTTTCTCTGAAACCACTCTCTGGTTTCAAGGTCTTGGATGGTCCTTTTAAGGCCAAACTCTTCTATCACCAAGCTTTTCTCCAGACTATGATTTGTCAGTTTTCTGAGCCAAATACCCATATATACCTACATATATATTTAAAAATTATTAAGAAGATTAAAACTCAGTGGATACCTCAACATAAAATAAATCAGTAAACAGCAGAAAAAACAATGATTCCAAAACCTATACTGAAGAAAACATAGTACTTGTTCAACACATCTAAATTTTTTGCCATCAGGTTAGCCACACTAGATTTATTAGTGTTTTGTATAGTTGAAACGTATATCCAAAATACACACACACACACACACACTCACACCTGTGTATATATGCACACCCATATATACATATGTGTATACATACACGTGTGTATATACATGTATGGATATTTTTGTGTGTATATATATTCTCTATATATATATTGATTCTGAAATGGAGCTTTAGGAAGAAATATACTATTTGAGTTTTTAAATACAAAACAACACTTATTCAATGATATTTTCAACCATGTTTTCTTTGTGAGATTTTTAAAACTCCCTTTAATGTTGCCTTACCATCATTTCATATATGACCTTCAAATTATTAGCACTGTTGAAAAGTTGAAGCCAGCAGAAAGAGTAAATAAAAAAATCTTCATCCAAAGCTTGCAACCCCACCTTTAAGAAATAAAATACATCTGAAAAGAAAGGCCCATCACCAAGGAAACATCAAATTACCAAGGTATCCACTTCCCAGAAGAGACCTGCAAAACAGTACCCACCCTTAAGGTTGGGTTATGAAACAAACTATTGAAATTTACTCATGCAGTCTTTTCTTTCAGACTCTGACTTGGGTTAATATTCACTCTGTCTTTTTGTATCTCATTTTTCAGTTTCCTTCAAGAAATAAATAAGAGACATGTGGATTGAATGAATGATGTCCTTTTATGTGTCTGTAGGAATCTCAGTACTTACTCATCCATAGCATCAGGTTTGATAATATGTCAAGAATACTGGCTGCAATAATGTTATTTACTCAGTGTCTGCTACATAATTTATGTGCTCACTGCAAAATGAATATATGCTGTTCCTCATTCAAAAAGCAGGAGGAAAATATCATTAAAATACTAGCATTTCCCGTTATTTCACAGGTTTTGTTTTGACTTCTCATGGTGTTTTTATTTAATATTGTGTCATTCTAAGTAAAGAAAACTTAAAATTTGTTTTAGGATTCATTTTACTGTGCCTTTTTATATTGTGCAATGCCAGTTTTAATGCAAATATAGGAACCACTTAAAATGTATTTGGAATCACTGAGATTACACAATTCATATTTTGTAGTTTGTGCATACATAGGCATTTCGTTCTTGCCAAAATGGAGAAACCATTCACTGAACTAACTCAACTGCATTTCCTTCACTTCTTGACATTTGCACATTCCATCAACACTGTTTTTGCCTTACTGATGAGTAAGGAAAGATTAAAAGACAAGGCTGACTATGGATTTTCCTATCTTTTCCTTTATGTTTGTGATTCTTTTTAGTGCAAGTGATTCACTAATATAGGAAATTAACATAAGCAAGGAAGGATGTTTCAGGGTTTCTTCATCACTTATGTTTCTCAAAATTCACTTGTCTTCTTTCCAAAATTTTGGTTGGATCAGAAAGCACAGCCTCTTTGAGGTAGGCAGTACCATTCTGTCTCACTGTAGACATAGCATACCTATCCTGGATTTACTTTGAGTCTCCCTAAACTTCCCTGTATCTTAAATCTGCAAGAATTCTTTGCCAATGGCACATGTCAAACACTGTATGTGAATGGAAAAGAGGACAATCACTGTATAGTCCTTTTTGCCATTTAGACATCACAAACTGCAGGTTCAAAGTCCATAGATTCAATTATTAAGACTTTTAAGATAGTGACAGCAAAGGATTGTAAATATTGTACCCTTCTAAGCTTGAGGCCTCTATGTATATGAGATATTCCCCCAAACCTGTTGACATGGGAATATTCCAGGGCAAATGATTAGGTTATGAGAGCTTGAATGTAATCAAGTCCATCCTAGACTGAATGGACTTACTGGGTAGTAACTATGGGTAGGTGGGGTATGGCTGGAGGGGATGATCACTGGGGGCATGGTCTCGAAGGGTGCATCTTCCCTGCAGCCCCTTCACTCTTTCTCTCTGCCTCATAGCTTTCATGAGGGGAGCATGCCCTTCCCCCATGATATGCCACTTTACCTTGGGTCTAGAGCAATGGAGTAGAGCATCTATGGACTGAAATTTCTGAAACCATGAACTTCAAATAAACTTTCCCTTCTCTAAGCCCTCTTATAAGTTGTTCCTATTGTGTGTTTTGGTCACAGCAATGAAAAATTGACTAAAACAAGGTTATGCATATATATATATATATATATATATATATACACACACATATATGTGTATGTATATATTCTTCATATATATAAACCATCCCTGAAATTATGAATTGAATGTATCCATACGTCCAGTGCTTTACATGAATATTTTAAAATCACAGGATTGTTATCCTAGTTTCATACAGAATAAAATGAATAATCAAAAGTAGTTATTGATCATTTAACTCTTTCTATCCTCTACAAAAAGCTTTAACTCAAGATTGAATTAAAGATCAAGCTACAACAAAACCAGGACTTGATCATTTTAACTAGCTCTTTACAATACTATAATGTAAAACCAAACTTAGTGGAACTGTTTTTTTTTTTTTTTTGCATGGCTAACATAATTCAGAATTGTAATAATTCTATAGCTGCAAGACAGACAGTCCTCCCTTGCATGGTATTATTTGAACTGAAATTAGTGCTTATTAGTATAGCGCTACTTTACATAACTCAGTACATTTGCATGTGATTTTCAGTTTGTCTTTGTTGCTGTTCTTTAAGGTGTTATTTATGATGCTGTGAGGGTTAATTCCAACAGACTTAGATTGGCCTGAGCAGCACCACTAAAGTATGCACAGCACTAATCCTTGGTTAATGCATGAAATATACTTAACAGTGTTGCTTTGTAACCGTGTATTTCACGGATTTGGGGATGATTTATACCAGTCTGTCAACACTGCTTAATCAATAAAATGAGACTAAAGAATTGTACCTGGTCTAGGAGAGAACCCCACTGGGTTCTGCTGTTGGGATTAATTACATAGCAGAAATACATTTCTGCCACGAGTGGTGTGTTCAGAAATCCCAGTTGAAATGCCACTGTGGAGTCCCTGGCTCCAAGGCAGGTTGCACAGAAGCTGGTAATTTCTGATCTTAGGGAAAAAAACATCTGCATAGCTCTTAGACACAGAAGGAGCCCATATCTGTCCTCTCAGAAACTCTTGCTGTGAGGTGTTTGGCTCTGACACATCCTTGCTTTAACACTGTGTCTATGTTGTATCATTTTCCTTCAGTCGCTGTAGATTTCTATGTATTGTCACTTTGTTGAGTCCTCCACACCTAATTTAACAATAGATCCTAACTACTACCATTTGTTCATTTACATCTGATCATGTGATATTTTTATCAGATTTAGGCACACCCAATTTTGACTTTTGATACTCTTAAAATCTTGTGTAATTAACACTGATTATCAGGATGTATAGATCAATACTTTATTCTAAAATAATATTGTGTACCACTTTGCACTCTGCCCTACTCCAGGTAACTAGGCTTTGAAAGATTTTTGTTGTTGTTGTTACTGAACCCAGGGGTGCTTAACCACTGAACAACATCCCCAGCCCTTTAAAAAATATTTTATTAGAGACAGGGTCACACTGAGTTGCTAAGTATCTCGCTAAGTTGCTGAGACTGACTTTGAACTCGAGATATTCCAGCCTCAGCCTCCTGAGTTGCTGGGATTACAAGTGTGTGTCACTGTGCCCAGCTGAAAGGTCTTTTATACGTGTATCTCCACTCAGGGAAACTGAAGTTTATTCCACAGGGTTGCAGTGGACTATTTCACATATTTGGGAGAAATACAGATACCACACAAACTTCAATTGCTGACTGAATTTAACTCCTCAGTAAACTGCACTCTTAGTTCTTTGGTCTGGGGCACTGTGAAAACAGAGAGCCTCTTCCCATGTATCTTGCAGTGAAGAGGAGCTATTACTGATGCCCAAGTGATGAGGAAGGTGCATCACTTATGATTATATAGGCAAAAATAATAACAGTAGCTGGCCATGGATAAAATACAAATTTGTTTTTCTCAAGAATCAGAAAATTCAGGTTAAGGGACTCGCACTTGAAGCAGCACCTCAAAACTCACTGGTATTGGCAGTGTGTAAGTTCCATTGTCACAGCCTTATATGTTTACCACACACCAAACATTGCATCAGTCACCCAGGAAGGAAAAAATAAATCAGAAGGGCTGAGAGGTGAAATGACAGCCATACCAACAGTCTAGCTTGAACTTCTAAAACCTTCCTTAGAAATTAACCCATCAAGGAGCAGAGGCCTGCTGCCCATGGGAATGTCCTGCACTGAGCAAAGGTCTGTGCCCTGGCCTGTGGTCTCCAGCACAGAGGGCTGTGCCCCAGCCTGTGATCTAGCACCTGCCACGCTCTGCCCAGGCTAGTACCACCCGTGCTGCAGCTGACCACCTATCAACGCATGGGGTCACCTTTGCCCACTAGCATTGATTATTCCCGACCTGGAGGCCACCATCCATAGTGGGACAGCACCCTTCTTGGGACACTACATTATCAAGCTCCCCCAGGCATCAGTCTACTGAAGACAAGGAGATTTGAACAGTACAGTATGGTTTTATTGCAGTCTTTTTTATTAGTAGTAGTATTATGATTATTTCTATCATACCTATTATTATTCCTACTCTTTATTAATATTTTCCTCACTCCCTATTTTCCTCTTACCTGTCTGTTTCCTTGGAGACGCTTTCTACCTTTTCTCATCCTAACAACCTATTTCTTTTAATTCTGCTTTCACTATTCCTGTGATATAGTATCTCTATAGACTCACTTCTTATCTCATTGATGGTATATCCTACACCCCTCCCCCTCCTCTTTGTCCACCATTAGAAATTGTGGTCTTTATTGCAAACCTATTGGTTATGCTGTAGATAACAATTGAACTCATCATCTCTGTTGATTAAGACAACATGGTTAATAACTTAGTAGGGACTATTTGGGTTAAGGATGAATATTTTTGTATGGTGTGCTGCTAATATTAATCTCTCACTTCAAAGTGAGGTATTGGAAATCTGTGGGGAGGGGGGGAACTGAAATACCTCAGATTTGCACTGCTAGAGGGGAAGATTCATGAACAAAATGAGAAAACAAGGGAAGAAAGTGTTCCAAACAAACCTAGATGCTATATCAATAGAACCCAGTGACAGCATGGCAGAAGAAATATCAGAAACGGAGTTTAGAATGTACATAATTACAATGATCTGAGAAGCAAATGATGAGATAAGAGAGCAAATGCAGGCAACTCAATCAATAAATGGGCTATGGAAACAAGCAAACATTTCACAGAAGAGGATCTATAAGCAATCAACAGATATATGAAAAAATGTTCAACATTTCTAGTAATAAGAGAAATGCAAATCAAAACTACCCTAAGATATCATCTCACCCCAATTAGAATGTCTATTATCAAGAATACAAGCAACAATAGGTGTTGGTGAGGATGGAAAAAGGTACACTCATACATTGCTGGGGGCGGGGTGTCAAATTGGTGCAGCCACTCTAGAAAACAGTGTGGAGATTCCTTAGAAAACTTGGAATGGAACTATCATTTGACCCAACTATCCCACTCCTTTCATGTGTCTGTAGGAATCTCAGTACTTACTCATCCATAGCATCAGGTTTGATAATATGCCTATACCCAAATGACTTAAAATCAGCATACTACAGTGATGCAGCCACATCGATGTTTATAACAGCTCAATTCACAATAGCTAGATTGTGGAACCAACCTAGATGCCCTTCAATAGATGAATGGATAAAGAAACTGTGATATATATATGTGTGTGTGATATATATATGTGTGTGTGTGTATATATATACACACACACAATGGAATATTACTCAGCAATAAAGAAGAATAAAGTTATGGCATTTGCAGGTAAATGGATGCAGTTGGAGAATATCATGCTAAGTGAGATAAGCCAATCCCAGGAAACCAAAGACCAAATGATCTTTCTGATAAGTGGGGGATGATACATAAAGGGGATGGGAGGGAGGGAAGAATGGAGGAAGGATGAATTGCATAGAGGAAAAAGAGGGGTGGGAATGGGGTGGGGGAAGGAAAAATAACAGAATGAGACAAACATCATTACCCTGTGTACATGTATGATTATGCAAATAGTATGACTGTACTTGGTGTACAACCAGAGAAACGATAGTTGTACTCCTTTTGCGTACAATGAATCAAAATTTAAAAAAATAAAATAAAATAATATTTATGAATTAAAAAAAAATAAATTAACCCATCAATTTCCTCTGGCATCTCATGTGCCAGAGGAGAATTTCCTTGTCACATGTAACTCAAGGGATTAAGATGATGTAGGGTTTTTTGTATTCTAGAATTTAGAATAGAAATGGGAATGAGGCCATGAATGCCTTTTGAGTCCATATAAACTCAGGCAACATCAATATCTCAAAATTGTTCCACTAAATACTGTGAGAACATGTTATCTTTAAATCTGCTAATATGCCATTGGTAAGTTAACTACTTTAGTGCCATGTAGGGAGAGTTTACAAAACTTTGCATTGTTTTTGTTGGGAAGAAAATACTTAGAGCACTAACTAAACAGTAATTCTTCATTTTTTGAAGGCACTGTGGTTTTATTTTACACCATCATGTATAATTCTGTCGATTTCACATAAACTATTGTGATAAAAAGTAAGTTTCCTGGGCTTTTAATTGAGCAGTGTGTGTTGTATCCCATCCCACCTCCTCTATCTCACTGAATAATCAAATGCAGATGCAGCAGATAGGAATAGCAACTTGTCCATGATGGACATTTAATCAACCACTGGGGATGGCTTGCCAGTTTTGAGATAGCAAATTTTAGAAACTGAGTGTCCAAATTTTGTGGCTGACTCCATATGTGAATAGTTAAAATTTTGAAAATATATATGCTCAGTTCTGTAAATGAATTTGGAAGTTGAGTTCACTGTTTGGACATCTGATGGCACCAATAAAGTGAAATGAGATGATTTAGATTTTAATGTGTTGAACTTAATGCCTGATATTTAATAGGACATTTATTATATTGTTAGATGAATATCCATTCAAAGGAATTAAAGAAAACAGTATACATAGTATACATTGTGTGCTAGAAGCCATGACTGAATAGATCATGTAAAAGAAAAATGGTAGAGAATGCACTCAATAGTGAGATTATTTTTATACTATGGATTTTTATAACACTTTTAAGATATTTAACTGTGACATGGAATTTACATCAATTATAGATAATAAAATTCTTATTATTCTAAAAATTCTCAAAAGAGATTTTGTAAGAGGTCTTAGATCAATTCCTCCTAGTGGATTACATAATAATATATCACATATATTCCATACTCATTTCTTTATAATATTATTGACTTGGATACCTGCATAAGATTTCAAATCTTCCTATATCTTTGGAATAATTTAAATATGGGCACTATAAAAATGGTGGATATTTTTACTCTACTAAAGTAATGGTTTTGTCATGCATAATCCTATTTCCAAACACCTCCTTACCAGAGGATCTCAAAAGTAGACAGAATACTCATCATATTATTAATGCTGAGCCCCAAAACTTGGTACTTGGAAGAAGAAAGGTAGAATGAAATGGGAAAATTTAGATGTAAAACATCTAAATGTATCTATCAGATGTAAAACAATCTGACATTTCTACCCTTGTGGATTATGTAAAGAAGAGTGAAGAGGGAAGTAGGTCGAGTAGGTCAAATGCTAAGGTTACTACCTCCACACAGGACTTCCATGTAGCTACACAGAAATAACGGAAGTATATACAGAAAGAAATGGGAGAGTCTCTGGATAATGGGAGAAGGGAATGTTCCTGAGAAGGCCAGTGAAGCAGCAGATGCCAGGTTGGAAGAGGACTGGGAAATACAACCTTTCATGGCTGCATGATGCAGTCAAGGACTCTACTGTTGCAGCTCCCTCTGGTATGGGAATCTTCTCCACTGATATGCGTACCAAGCTTTTGAGACATTGATGTGATTCCTCCCCAAGGGGTTATACCAGTGTCCAAGAGAAAGTGATGAGACTGAGTCCACTGGGAAGCACATACTCTTTTTTAAAGCGTAGAATCTACTTACCTCTGGTGAGTGGTTGTCATAAAGGAATATTGTCAGATTTTGTAATTTCTAAAGGAAATTCATACATGTTAATCTATCTAACTTCGTTTGTTGGTTTATGTAGAATTTTTTATGCCTTTAAATAAGGTCAGGTAATCCAGTTTAAAAAAAAATGAAGCCGAACAAAACTTAGTCACTCTTTAATGTTTTTGAACATTTAATGTTTTCAACAATCAACCCTTTAAATATGTAAAAATAAAAAAGAACCCCAAGATCAGTAAAATATGGACATTTTTTCCAAGATAGGTAGGGTTTATGACACATTTTAGCCATATTTTGTTTTGTCTCTTTTTTCAACTATCTCAGTTTTGGATCCTTGGACCCACTCAATCCATGAGGAAATTATTCATTTTTCTACATTATTCCATGAGGACCCAATGCCCCTGATAACTAATTTAGGGTGAAAATCAGTAACTATCAAATGAACTTATTTAGATCTACCTGAGATCATCACCACTAAAGAGAAACTTTTTATTTTCCCTGGTTTGTTTACAAAATCTTGTTTTGTATGTCTTGGAGATTTTACTCTGATACTCCATGTTGTGTGTGTGTGTGTGTGTGTGTGTGTGTGTTTGTGTGTGTGTATGTGTTCTGAATACTTTGTAGGATGTTTTTCCCTCAAGCAATAGAGTAGCATGCCGAAGTGAAAAGCGCACTTCATTTAATAGATGGAAAATGTCATGATCATCTTGAATTCATTTTTACCTGGATTCCATGTATGTGAGATTACAATAGCCAACGTAGAACAGTTTTACATTTGTTTCTGCTAGAAAAGTATCTATGACATCTCTTTTCCACACAACTGTGGGAGTTTTGCTAGAAAAAATTTTAGTTTAAGTCATCTAGATTACTCTACAAAGAAGTGGGAACCTCATGACAAATATGCTGGCAGAGAAAAGTCTCCTCTTTCTTCTCACAACTAGAAATAATTGATAATTACAAATAATATTTAATAGGAAGTTGAGTGCAATCATAAGATGTATCATCTTCAGAATCAATATCAGAAGGAATAATTTGAAGTCAGTTTAGTAAACATGAGTTCACACATTAGTAATCCATGCAGTATTCAAATACAGTCAAAGGTCTCAGTAATTGACAATAATTCTCCATAATGTGGTTAGAAGAAATGGAAGCAGAGTTCTCTAACTGTAACATGTGGGAATAGGTTAAAGACATGTACTAATATTAGGCTTTATAACGTTAACACTATAAACTGTATTCCTCAGGAATAAAACCAAACAAGAAGGTAATAAGATGTAATTTCTTATTGGAAGAAGAATTAAAGTATTTTAAAATCATTTAAACATTTCAGAGAAGGCAAAGACAAAAGAATTGAATTCAGAAGAGAAAACTAGTAAATAGTATAATTAAATCAAAATGTATCAATAGTTTTACCACATGAAAAATAATTAATTTTCCCCTTTAACACACAACTATTTTAAGACTAGACAGAAGAAAAAGCCTGATTATATACTGCTTAAAATATACAGGTAGTGATATAGGGAACATCTGAGTTTAATAAAAAGTATTGAAAATGTTTAAACATCAATAAAAATTCTAAAAAAGAAATAGGCAGCACAACATCTTTTAAAAAACTGAAGAGAGAGATAGTGAACTGGAAGTTATATTTGAAGAAATCACTCCATATGCAGAACAGATGTTAAAGTAATAGAAAATACAAAATGTTGAGAAATAAATGTATGTTTTTTAGCAATTACCCAGTGTGTGCTATTTTCTCATAGCAGCACAAATGGATTAAGATGGACCGGATAAGTTCTCAGACTAAAACAGGATCTTCAAGTGTTAAGAAACATAAATAAAAATGATTAAGCTCTCATGCCTATTAGAGTGAAATCAGAATATCACAGAAGTATAAACAAATAAGCAGATTTGATGCAGCGTTCTGACTAACATGAGGTTAAGGGCTTTAGAGTCTTGCTCACATTCGAGAAGTTCTAAAGAGCAGGTATCCACTATGGTTTCATCTTTAGTCTTGTGGTGTGTAGTACAGTATCTCACATTTAAGTGCTATCTGATCTTGAAGAGCTTATGAGGCAGAATAGAATTCATCTTGCGATAGGTGTACTAGAGAAGTGAGGTGAGAACACAGAGGAAGAAAGAATTTTTGACTACCTAATGAGGAAGACATAATCAAGGAGAAAGTAAATGAAATAAGAGTGAAGCATTAAGTCAGGTGGCAATAGCTATAAGAAGATGACATGAGCAAAATATGGAGATAAATATCACATTTGGGGAATATCATATAACTATCCTTAGCTAGATAAAAGACAAAAGAAAAGATGCAGTGATACAAAGGAGAACCATGGACTTACCTGCAGTAACATCAGTGCCATGCTGTGTGTGGGGTGAGAATGAGCAGCTGCAAAGTTGAATTCTAATGTAATGGATTCTGTAATTTTTCTGAAAACAAAGAAGCTCCACCAAGTTGGTTTGTTTAAGCAGAGAATAGTGCTTATCAGCCTATGCTTTGGAAAACTAGTCTTTCTAAAGATGAAATATATAACATATATTTAAAGAAGAGGTTGCTGCGGGCATGGAGATCACTTAAAAGGTCAGTTAAATAGTTTGAATAAAGAGAAAATAAGCATTTGTACCTTTGATGTTTTGAGTAAGTCCAACTGTGTTGTGTGTGTGTGTGTGTGTGTATAGAAAGGAGGAAAGCAAATGGGAATGTGAAAGAGAATAATTCTAACTTGAATAATTCTGCAATTTAAAGTCAATGATGCATGTATGTTTTCCTCTTTCCCAGTCTCAGACATACACGCACACGTGTGCACATACACACACACACACACACACAGGCACATTTAATTTGAGAAACCCTGTACCGCCACTTTTGCCTATGTAATCAAAGCTGAGTTATTTTAAACCTAAAATAACTAGATATCAACTTTCTTATCTGATCAACTTTAAAATGAACAATTTCTGTCAGGATTAAATTAATCATTAAATAGAAGTGGATATATAAAAACTACTTTCTGTGCTTAGCATGTGTGGGCACAATAATTGTTTCTTAATAGAATGAAAGGCTACAATGACATCCATATATTTCCATTTGATTTAAACCTTCTCAGAGTATTTTTGCTGCTTGATCATAGTAGTTTATCCTCTAAACCACGGTTCCGAGCATGCGAAACATCCTTCATATGATTTACAGGCTTCATCTTCTGCATAGTGTTTTTCCTTACCTTCATCATGACCTTTCAAAGATTTTCTGTCTTCTGGTAATATAGAGTTAACCGTGTTATATACATTTTGCATGATATTTTTAACAAGACTGGCCTCAGTTTTAAAAAACAGTAACCTCTTAGTTAATAATAAGCCTAATTTGAAAGAACAAAGAATTGCAGCTCTCAAGCCTGCATAAATAGAAGCAAACCATCCAGAGCATAAGATCAGTGAGTCCTATTTTAATTGAAAACTGAGAGTACCTTGGTGCTGAGCTTTAGTGACATATTTTCTGCACACTGGTCTTAAGTAAAGAAAATTAGATTTTTAAAAATATGTTTAAATGACTTGAACTAGGAGCACTGACTGGGCTGATAAAAGGAAACACTTTGATATTAACATTACATAGAATTTTCTGGTGACTAAAGCCATCAGACAATAGAATGAGCTTTGTTAGTATCTAATAATTTCTCTGCCAGTGGACTTGGCTCAAGTATAATTTGGCTTGCTCTTTAAATGGGTACAGAAGTAAATATTAACCAATTGTAGGATCACTGCTTTTTTTAGTCTGTGATATTTAGCAATGCCCTCCTCATGTCTCTTCATAGATAGTTTAACTATATAGTTTTGAATATTTTAACAGAAAAATAATTTCATGCTGATTAGACTCTAATGGAATTAGTTATTATTTAGTTGATTACTGCATTCCTGTTGTCATTGCAGATTTTATATTTATCTATTTAGTACTTCTAGCAATCCTGAAAGGTATTATTTTCAAATTTTCATAATTATACAATACTGCATCATGTCCATGATGTGATGATGTTGGATAAAATAATACAAACAAAATATTATGTATAACGTGGTACAATTGTGGAAAATGGTCATTTTCTACTCCTAGTCATCTGCATGTACACACTGTGTATATATATACACGCGCACACACACCACCCTCAAGTGAATGACCAGAACAAACATTAAATTGATCATTGTGGCTCTCTCTAATTTGTGGATCATGATAGTTTCTTAATTTTTTATTGGACTCTTGATTTTTAAAATTATCTACAGATATGCATTTCTCTCATATTCAGAGAACAACTACTGTATTCAGATTTATGTAGCTAACTAGAAAAATACATACTCAGACTGACATGAAGGATAAATGACAGAATCAAGCAATGTTTCTTAATATAGTCTGGGGAAGGGAGTTCACTTTTACCTAAGCTCAGGAGCTTGAGTTCTTCTTTGTCCATATTTTTTCCAGTTAAGTTTCACTGCCATTGATTAGAAGGCAGGAAGAAAAAGAATGGCCCATTCGTTTAATGATGACAAATGGCAGCTTTGGTCCTTGCCTGGGAGGCTGCGGTAACCTAGGCCTGCCTTTTGTGTGTGCCCAGGGATGGCAGGCAGGAATTCAGCGTGGTAGCTGGACCCTGGCAGAGCTCCAGTTTGGCGTGTGTCTAACATTGTCTGGGGAACACTTTGTGCCCGCTGAGGCACACTCCTCTCCCAGGGACTAGAGCTAAGAAAACAAAAGCTTCTGGTGCCAAGACCATCAGCCTTATCTGCAAATCACTTCTTCTTTCTTGTGTCTTCAAGGGTACTTTGACCCTAACTCAGAGCTTGAGCAGGCACAACGCATCAATTTTTCACTGACAACTTCAAAGATCAAATGGATTTGGCTTTTATGATTCCTGAAACTGTGTCCAGTTTTATATATGAGCATCTTTTTTGTCCTGTTGATGACTAATACCTCCCAGAACATGTGAGTGTGTGTGTGGTGGGGGAGTGTTTGTGGGTGTGCATAGTGACATATATGAATGTATCTCAACTATTTATACATGATCATTAATGTAAAATGCATATGAGAATTAATTTTATTCCTATTCATTTAGAAATTGTAATTTCAACATTAATTGATCTATACTTGTTGGTATGCTTGCATACTGGGGTAAAAATGTCAACATATAGAAAGGGTGATAATAGCACTTGGTTTTTAATTTTTCATGTTAGTGGAGAGTCCTATTCGTGATTCTCCATTTCTGCTTGTAAATTCACAAAGTTTCAAATGAAGACTAGAGAATAAGAGAATCTCTCAAGGTCAGAATGCTAGGTCACAGCAAAATAGTCTAAGGTCTGAATCTCCTAACTTCATTTTAGTACTCTACACCAAATCCTTCAGTGTTGATTATCTTGGTATACACCAAGTTCTTAGGATATGATTTAAATAATTATTATTAAAGTAATAACTACACATGTCAACATGACTGAAGATGTTAACAGGGATTGTCTTGGTGACATAAAATAAATGTTGATATTGTTATCTTTCCTATTAACTGAATTTTCTAAGATTTCTACCTATTTGTTACCATAATGATATGTATTTTAGCAGTATATTAGCTTTTATTTCCTATGTGTTCTTCTAGTCACTTCATATGAATCAGTTTTGTCATTTAATTTTCATAGTTTCTCTCAATAATAGGCTGGTAAAAATGTTTTGAGTATAATAAAGTTCGAAGGTCACAGGGCCCAGTGAGGGGTTATTTTTAAAAGATCCCTTTCCACTTCTAGACTTCTTAAGATATCCGCTTGATTTCTAGTGCAATGTTATCTTAGTACAGTGGACAATTCCCGATAGGGCTAAAATTTTAATGCTTCCCTAAAAAGTCATGTAACAATCTAAAGAGGAAAGTTTCTCCTCTGAATAAGTCTAGCCTGCTTCCAGGTCACTGACCAGGAACATTCACCCCACAGGGCCAACAGAGAGGAACAACAGTGGTCAACTTAAAAAAATTATACAAATAAACAAAGACTTAAAATGATCAATGATATCAGTGATATTAAATGTTATACATGAAAGACTCCAAAATGAATAGTTGAAGTATAGGAGTTCTGTGGTATGCTTCGGACCTCCTTTTATTTATTAAGATGCACCCCACCCTCCTTGGCTTGCTGTCTGACATGGGTCCCAAGGTTGCAGTTTAAACAACAGTAAAAATCTACTGTGCTTTGAAGACTCCAAGCGTGCAGCCAACATTAATAACTAACCATGTGGACAGCATGGCTCATAAAGACCTTTACAAGTAACTGCCTCCGTTTTGTCTGGGACAGGAAGGGGCAAGGCTGTGTGTCCTGCAGTGAGTGTGCCTTACTTGTTTTACTTAAGTTAAAACCCCAATACACCTCCTGACTGTCTTCTGGAGCTGAATAAGATTTAAAGAGCAGGAAAGAGGCTTCTTTTTCAGAATTTGCAGCTCTGAACTTCAGGTTGCTCTATCCTGAATGAACATATAAGTTACCTATTTGTCTCTTGGCCAGTTGATTGTCCCCCATGACCCTTGGGTCTAGAAACAGATTTGCACCTGGTCATTGAGAAATCAAAAGTAGGCTTTCCACAGACACATGCTAATTTTCCAAGTCATACACTCTCATCATGTGTTTCCTTGAGTTGGGTCCATCTGAGTTTTGTCCCAGGTCCTCTGACAGGACATCAGAGTTAACCTGAGTCAGGAATGCTGCTGGTCATCCATAGAGAGTCTTATTTCCTCCAGATCTTGAGTAGTTTTCCAAACTCAACAATATTACAACTGAGCCCCAAACAGTTGAAGTGCATTGTTAAGAGTCAGCAGATGTTGTGATCACTGACTGAAGTCAGAGGCTCTGACAGCTCTTCGAGGTTCAGAACTAGACTTAGGGATCCAGACTATCAGGTATAGCCTAGAGAAAGTAAGAGAAGACTCCTCACCTCTGCTAAGTAGCCCAAATATATCTCTAGGCTTTTACTGAGGAGGGTAGCATCACTCTGGTGTTTCTGCCTCACAGTTAGGAGAATCCTATTTTCTACCTGAGTAGACACCTCTGATCATTGCTTCATCATCACCTGGGTTATATCCTCTTTGACTCAATCCCATGACACTGAACCTGGCAGCGTTCAGTCTCCAGATCCTATTTCCAGACCCACTGCCTTTTCTCCATTACATCTAACTGGTTCATGATGTTGATATTCTATGTCAGAAACATTTTTTGAAGTATAGATCAAAGAGAAAACACAAAACCAGGATGGCACTCACTACTGAAAAATCAAAACAAAAGACATAGATGGGCTTCAGTATATTGGGGTACTTGCTATCACCTGATAGCAGGAGTAAATCTTTTTGTTTATCTCTGGTCATTAGTTTCCTCATCAGTGAAAGGAGACCACGAGATTCACAGTTCTCTAGGACTCTTCCAAGCACATGCTCTCTCAAAACCTTTCTTTAAAAAGACAAATTGCATTAACAGGTAACCTTAAATGAGTGATGGACATCAAAGCAAGCTTTGTAATTGTAGCCTGGAGAATAAATGAAGAGCTGCCCTAAGTTTGTTCTATGAGTTTCCTTTGTTTGATAACCAGGAGAGAACAGAAGGCAAAACTGCTTTGCCCATATATGCGGCCCCTCACATAGACCAGTCTGTGGTTAAGTTAATGTATTCTTGCCAGGAAGGATGGATTCCTCTGAATGCCCAGCCCATGTCAAGTGTGGGAGTCAGAGGAATAAGAAGGTCATCCTTGGAGGGAGTGATTGTCTGCTTTACCCACAGGATCATAAGGAGATTTGTGACCAATTTTTCAACCCAACAAGACATCATTCTTATAATGCCTGCCTGGAATGTTATCTGAGCTCAGATTTAATTGTGTCCTGAAAAGTAGCAATTTCAATAGCTATGTGGAACTTCAAGTGTCACTTGTGTGTGTTTAGTCTTTTACTGATATTTTGCACCCACTATCTCACTTTATTTCTAGGATGGCATGCTGAGAGATATTATTATATGGGAGAGATATTTTTCAACTGAGGAGGAACCTAAGACTCACAAAAGTGAAGGCACTTGCCTAAGTTCACACAACTAAAATCAAGATGGGTGCTTTATCTTCGTAATCTCGAATACGGAGATTATTTTACGCTATTTACACATTAGGTGTCATAAGTATCCAATACTAAATGATAATATATCACAAGTCCACATATTCTACTCCGTTATGTGACTCTGGTGGCACACTAAAGCAAGGCTGTCCATCTGGCTCCCTCTGTAATGCAAAGACATGCAGGTCCATCTCTGGTAAAAGGGAGGCTTTCTCATAGTGACTTTTGCTGGAGTTTTCTAATACCATTATGTCAGCAAAAGCCTATCTATGAACCCCTCCTTCTCCCTCCACTGCTGCCATGTCAAGGAAAAGAAAAAAACCAAAACAGGTTTTGATGTTGGCTCCTGACTATGCCCACCTTGGAGAAGAAGGAACCATGGATGCTGCCAATTGCAGTTTCTCCAAGACAGAATCAAAGAAATGGAAATCTGAGAATCTGGGTGAAGGGATCTAACCATTGAAAGAAGCAAGAGCAAGATCCTCATAACTTCTGAGGTGTCTTTTTCTAAAGCCATATGAAATATCTCACCAAAAATATTTAAAGAAGAATCATATGCATGATTGGCTGCATGTAGTTGCTAACAGCAGTTACTAATCACCTTCCAAGTTAACCAGGTTGAAGAAAAGAAGCAAGATGAGGATAAATACTAGTTTATCTGGAATATATTCTGTGAGTTCCTGAATAAAACTTGGAACGAGCGAAAAACAATCCCTCTATGGCAAAGACCAAACATCCTTCCCTGGAAACAAGTTTCAATCTTTCAGGTAATTCCGCTATCAATTTCAATTTTCACCAGCAGATGGCGCTGTGAATTAGCAAACCTTCTTGGGGAGGGCTCCTGACTTTGGGGAAAGTGTCCCTGGGGAAAGTAAGAGACAAGTATTATCTAAGGGAAAATGCTGAGCAGCTAATGCTGGAAAAGGCACATGACGCGTGTGTACTTCCGACACTGGACATAAAATAGCAAATTTTTAAATAAGGCCTGTGAAATATTTCCTATTTAATTATTGTAGAGTAGAGTTATCCTGATGAGAAATCAAATAGAAATTCCACTCTACCCAAGAGGCAGTGAGCACTAACACAGGGAATTATTAGATAACTGTTCAGTTGTTTCCCAGTCTGAGATCGTCTTTCTCGTCTATCCCCATTTAGTCTCTGATCTCAGACTCTGTGCTTCATGATTAGAAGGCTCTCTTATAAGACCTGCACTTCTGTGAATTATACATATTATTGGACCACCAAATCTATGTCATAGTTTTTTAAATCCTTTTAGACGGGAGTTGGATAGCAAAAAGGACTGTATGCTTTATCTCAACATTTCTAGTACTTGACTTTGTGCTTAATATGTGCTTATTGAATGCTAAATAATAGATTAGTGAATCACTATGGCCTAGTGATACTGAGTTTTCTGTACAGTCATCCTTTGCAAAAAATATTTGTTGAGAAACTGTTCTGTGCTTGGACATAGAACTTGTGATCTAGCTGAGGAAATAAAAAGTGATTAAACAATTTGAACACAGTGTGGTAGGCATGCGAAGGTGTAGAATCAGGTGCCATGAAAGGACCCTACAAAGTTCCTTAATCCAGGTGACTCTTAAGGTTAAAAGACTTCTTAAAAGGAGTGATGTCTAATTTTGTAATCAAATGGTGAGCAAGGACTGGCTATCTGCTAAGAATATTCTAGGAAGAGAGGACAACTTTTGAAAAAGATCAGAAGTAAGAAAAAGGCCTCACTGTATATTTGAATAACTTAAAGAAGATAAAGAGTAATGAGGGAGTGTCAGAAATTTGATGGAGAATGTATTTCTTTTCGGGTTTAAAAAAAAATTCTTTTGAAAAAGAGAAAGTCAATATAGTGATTCACACATGGGAGTGATATGACCAGATTTGTAGCTTTCAAAGATCATTCCAACTGAAGGGCAGAAACTAAATTGTGTTTTATGGGGGTTGGAGGGAGAAAACATGACCAGGTAGGAAGCAGTTGCAAAGCTTCAAGGTAAAATGATATGTCTGCTGCTAGAATAGAAGGAGCATCTGGATGCAGAGGTGGACCAGCAGGACAGCTTTTGTGGGGGATGTCAAACTAGAAGAGTAAATAAAATATCACCAGGGTGATAAAACATTAAAGGATGGATAAGAAAAAGAATGGAGAGATCCTCAATTATCAAAGCTCCTCCCTGGGAGAACATAATTAACTATTTATTTATTTATTTAATTTTGATTCATTGAACACAAATGGAGTACAGCTATTGTTTCTCTGGTTGTCCACAAAGTAGAGTCACACCATCTGTGCATTCATACATGTACACAAGGCAATGATGTCTGTCACATTCTGTTATTAATTTTACCCCCCCACCCCAACCCCACCCCTCCCTTCCCTCTATGCTAGCTATCTTTCCTCCATTCTT
>JAJEJO010001574.1:15996-90774 GCA_020662805.1 Glaucomys volans
CTCCGTTCTTGCCTCCCTCCCACCCTGCATTATGCATCATCATCCACTTATCAGAGAGATCATTAGGACTTTGTTTTTTTGGGATAGCCTAATCTCACTTAACATGACATTCTCCAACTGCATCCATTTACCTGCAAATGCCATAATTTTATTCTTCTTTATAGCTGAGTAATATTCTATTGTGTATACATACCACAGTTTATTTATCCATTCATCTATTGAACGGCATCTAGGTTGGTTCCACAATCTAGCTATTATGAATTGAGCAGCTGTGAACATTGATGGGGCTGCATCATTGTAGTATGCTGATTTTAAGTCCTTTGGGTATAGGCCAAGGAGTGGGATAGCTGGGTCAAATGGTGGATCCATTCCAAGTTTTCTAAGGAATCTCCAAACTGCTTTCCAGAATGGCTGCATTAATTTGCAACCCCACCAGCAATGTATGAGTGTACCTTTTTCCCCAAATCCTGATCAACACCTGTTATTGTTTATATTCTCAATAATAGGCATTCTAATTGGGATAAGATGAAATCTTAAGGTAGTTTTGATTTGCATTTCCCTTATTCCTACCAATGTTGAACATTTTTTCATATATCCATTGATTGCTTGTACATCTTCTTCTGTGAGGTGTCTGCTCATTTCCTTGGCCCATTGGTTGATTGGGTTAATTGTATTCTTGGTGTAAAGTTTTTTGAGTTCTTCATAAATTCTGGAGGTTAGTGCTCTATCTGAAGTGTGTGTGGCAAAGATTTTCTCCCACTCTGAAGGCTCTCTCTTCACATTGCCGATTGTTTCCTTTGCTGAGAAAAAACTTTTTAGTTTGACTCTATCCCAATCATTGATTCCTGCTTTTATTTCTTGTGCTTTGGGAGTCATGATAAGGAAATCTGGTCCTAAGCCAACATGATGAAGATTGGACCTACTTTTTCTTCTATTAGGTGTAGGGTCTCTGGTCTACTTCCTCGGTCCTTGATCCATTTTGAGTTGAGTTTTGTGCAGGGTGATAGATAGGAATTTGGTTTCATTTGACTACAAATGGGTTTCCAGTTTTCCCAGTACTATTTTATTGAAGATGCTACCTTTTCTCCATTGTATGTTTTTGGCACCTTTGTCTATTATGAGAAAATTGTATTTATGTGGGTTTGTCTCTGTGTCCTCTATTCTGTACTATTGATCTACCTGCCTATTTTGGTGCTAATACCTTGCTGTTTTTGTTACTATTGCTCTGTAGTATAGTTGAAGGTCTGGTATTATAATACCCTGTGCTTCATTCTTCTTGCTAAGGATTGCTTTAGCTATCCTGGATCTCTTATTCCTCCAAATGAATTTCATGATTGCTTGCTCTATTTCTATGAGGTCCGTCATTGGGATTTTAATTGGAATTGCACTGAATTTGTATAGTGCTTTTGGTAGCACGGTCATTTTGACAATACTAATTCTGCTTATCCAAGAACATGGGAGATCTTTCCATCTTCTCAGACTTCCTTTAATTTCCTTCTTTAGTGTTCTGTAGTTCTCATTGTACAAGTCTTTCACCTCTTTTGTTAGACTGATTCCCAAGTTGGTTTTTTTTTTTTTTTTTGAGGCTATTGTAATGGAGTAGTTTTCCTAATTTCTCTTTCAGAGGATTCATCACTTATGAACAAAAATGCACTAGATTTATGAGCATTGAATTTATATCCTGCTACTTTACTGAATTCACTTATGAGTTCCAGAAGTTTTCTGATAGAATTTTTTGGCTCCTTTACAAATATAGAATCATGTCATCCGCAAATAGGAATAGTTTGAGCTCTTCTTTTCCTATTCATATCCCTTTAAATTCTTTGGTATGTCTAATTGCTCTGGCTAGAGTTTCAAGGATGATGTTGAATAGAAGTGGTGAAAGAGGGCATCCCTGCCTTGTTCCAGTTTTCAGAGGGAATGCTTTCAATTTTTCTCCATTTAGAATGATGTTCGCTGTGGGCTTAGCATATATAGTCTTTACAATGTTAAGGGACACTCCTACTATCCCTATTTTTTCTAGCGTTTTGAGCATGAAGGAGTGCTGTATTTTATCAAATGCTTTTTCTGCATCTATTGAAATAGTCATGTGGTTCTTAACTTTAAGTCTGTTGATGTGGTGAATTACATTTATTGATTCCTGGATGTTGAACCAACCTTGTATCCCCTGGATGAAACCCACTTGATCATGGTGCACTATCTTTTTAATATGCTTTTGTATGCGATTCACTAAAATTTTGTTAAGATTTTTTGCATCTATGTTCATTATGGATGTTGATCTGAAATTTTCTTTCCTTGATGTGTCTGTGTCTGGTTTTGGTATCAGGGTGATAATCACTTCATAGAATGAGTTTGGAAGAGTTCCCTCCTCCTCTATTTCATGGAATACTTTGAGGAGTATTGGAATGAGCTCTTATTTGAAGGTCTTGTAGAATTCGACTGTGAATCCATCTGGTTCTGGACTTTTCTTTGTTGGTAGGCTTTTGATGACTTCTTCTATTTCCTTGCTTGAAATTGATCTATTTAAGTTGTGTATGTCCTCCAGATTCAGTTTGGGTGGCTCATATGCCTCTAGGAACCTGTTGATGTCTTCAAGATTTTCCATTTTGTTGGAGTATAGATTTTCCAAATAGCTTCTAATTATGTTTTATATTTCAATAGTGTCTGTTGTGATATTTCCATTTTCATCACAAAATTAAGTAGTTTGAATTTTCTTTCTCCTTCTCTTCCTTAGTGTCGCTAGGGATTTATCAATTTTGTTTATGTTTTCAAAGAACCAACTTTTTGTTTTGTCAATTTTTTGAAGTTTCTTTTGTTTCAATTTCATTGATTTCTGCTCTGATTTTACTTATTTCCTGTCTTCTACTACTTTTGGTGATGATCTGTTCTTCTTTTCCTAGGGCTTTGAGCTGTAATGTGAGGTCATTTTTTTGTTGACTTTTCATTCTTTTATTGAATGCATTCCATCCAATGAATTTTCCTCTTAGTACTGCTTTCATAGTATCCCAGAGATTTTGATATGTTGTATCTTTGTTCTCATTGACATCTAAGAATTTTTTTATGTCTTCTGTTATCCGTGCATCATTCAATAGCATATAATTTAATCTCCAGGTGTTGGAGTAGTTTCTGTTTTCTATTTTATCATTGATTTCTAATTTCATTCCATAATGATCTGATAGTATGCAAGGTAGTATCTCTATGTTTTTGTACTTGATAAGAGTAGCTTTGTGGTATAACATACGGTCTGTTTTAGAGAAGGACCCAGGTCCCTGAGCTGGGCCTCCCGGACTGGAAGACTCAAGCGTCTGCACTGTCCATGCTCCCCTGCCTGGAAGTCTCACATGGGTGCTCTGGACCAACCTCCCAGGCATGGAAGTCTCCGCCTCTACAATTTTATATTGTTTTTTTCCACTTCTTATACTATTTATATTCCCTCGTCATTAAATATTTTGGAAATACAAGTCTTAAGAGCTGCTTGTATTTCTACATAGGAAGTGATTTATTGAACTATTACAAGACTATGGAGATTTTTCTTGTTCCTATTCATTTTTTTGTGAAAAATAATATTTAGTTCCAGCAGCTGGGGAAGCTGAGGCAGGAGGATCGTGAGTTCAAAGCCAGCCTCAGCAAAAGCAACGTGTTAAGCAACTCGATGAGACCCTGTCTCGAAATAAAATACAAATAGGGCTGGGGATGTGGCTCAGTGGCCAAGTGCTCCTGAGTTCAATCCCAGGTATCCCCCAAAATATAACTAAATAAAATAATATTTAGTGAATATTCTTGTTAAAAAATGTTCATTATTTACTTATCACATGGCAAATATTTTCATGAATCAAGCCATTTAAATCTGGCATAAAGCACTATGCTACATCACTTCACATATATTTTTGGGTCTATCTAAGAATTTCTTTGATATACACTCCCAGAATTTACATAATTAGATACAATTACACAAGCTTTTTAGATCTTTGGACACATAAGTCAAAATTCTCCTCTAGAAAGACTGTACCAATGAGCACAACCCCAGTGAATGAAAATATTCATGTCATTAAACTCTCACCAATGAGCTATATATTTTTGTTAGCTTTTCAAATTTGATTGAACAAATAAGATTTTTGTAAATAAGTCACAAATTGCCTTTCTTCATTTTAAGAAGAAGGGCTCAAGTTCCACTCTATCTAGGTTGAACTCCGGCTCCTCTATTTACTTAGGTCTGTGATTTTTGCAACATATTCAAAAAGTACAAAGAAGACTGCCTAACATGCAGCCAGAGTTCCATAATGCTGATGTTATATGCTCTCATTTGGGGGAGCACAATGCCTATGTACTGACTGTAGTGGCGAGTCTGAACATACTTTACACACCTCTTATATTATAAGATCTTATCAATGCCCCAGGAGGTAAACGTGGCAGATAATGGTTCCCACTGGAGGAATAAAGAAAATAAAACTCAGAAGGTCAAAATACCTTGCATGTTAGTGACAGTATTGAGAATGAAACATGGGTCTCCGGGGGTTATGTTTCCAACAGAGGTAAACTAGCTTTACAGGACCAACTTGTACAAAGAAAATAAAGAAGAAAAGTCGAATAATGTGTGCATGCATGTGTGTATTTTTTAAGAACTGATTTGAATATGTCTGAGTGCTACAACATTAGAACTGTTATAGCCAAGATTTGGAAGAGGGATGTCAAGAGAAGCAAGCTCAATATTTGGCACCACTTTTCTCCTTAATTGATGGTCAATTTCAAAAACAGCTGCACAGTACATTAGCTGAGGGACTGAGTAGGGCCTGATCAGTGCCATGGACTGGAGGGAACCTAAATGGAAGATCAGGGCCTGCCAAGGACAGGGTGTCTGGTGAATGCACAGGCTTTTGATTACGAGTTCTAGGAACTACTCTTTTAGAATGAAGAAGAACTGACTTAAGCTCAAATTTTCAAACATCTTAATTCCTAATCAGATTACAGCATTTTGTCCCTAGTCAGCTACTTGCCAGGCAAACACATAAATAAAGAGAATGCTATTAAAAGCCTCAAGTCATTTTTAAGTATTTTCAAATACGAGGTCCTGGCAAAACAAAAATTGTTATTTTTAGAAGAATACAAGACTTAACTGAAAATGAAAGATGACAGTTACAAGGACACAATAAATCCAGTATTCTAAGAGATTATTGGTGAAATGCTTGAGAATCTGAGACCAAGAATGAAATACATTAAATGTCAGGTTGATAAATAGATTATGGACTAAAATTTCTTTTCCTTCCAAACTTTGTCCTGAAACTGTAACTTCACTGTGAATGTAGCTGGAGGTGGGGCCTCTGGGAGGTGATTAGGTTAGATGCCACCAAGAGGGTACCGCCCCTTCTGATGGAACTGGTGCCTTCCTAAGGAAAGATATCAGCTCTACCTCTCTCAAACATGTGAAAACACAGTGAGAAGGTGGCCATCTATAAGCTAGAAGAGAACTGTGTGGGCACCTGGATCTTGGACTTTCCAGTTTCTAGAACTGTGAGAAATAAATGTGTTATTTAAGTGACCCAGTCTATGGTATTTGAAATGAGACAAATGACCTTCAGAGAGTAATAATAAAACTAAGGGCTAATTCCTTTATAAAAAGTATAAAACCCAAAGACAATGGAACATGAAAACTGTAGTTTTAAAGTTACTGGAGGGAAGAAAGAACTATCAAATATTCTTTATCAAACAAAATGTCCTGGAAAAAATGAAGTAAAATAAAGAGACATTTTTACCAAATATCAAAAATGCAATGTATCATGGGGAGACAAGTACTAAAGGAAATAGTCAATGAAGTTCTTGAGGCCAAATGAAAATAACGGCTTTTTGAAGTTGAGATATTCGGGAAGGATGAAGAAATGGTTAATAAGTAGATAAATCTAGATAAACAACAGTATAAAATGATAATAATACTGAAATATGTAGAAAATATTAAAATAGACTTCAGGAGAGTACACAGGATAAGGGAGAGTAAATGGAGTCAAACTCTTCTATAATTGTTTTATTACCAAGAAAATAGTTGTGCTGAGCATGGTGTGACACTGGTAATCCTAGTTATTTGGGAAACTGTGAGAGGAAAATCACAAATTTAAGGCCAGTCTGCACAACTTAGTGATACCTGTCTCAAAATAAGAGCTAAAATTGCTGGAAACATAGCTCAGTGGCAAAGTACCCCTGGGTTCAATCCCCAGTACTGGAAAGGAAAAAAAAATTGTGGTAAAAACTGTTCAGTTGGGCCTGGTAATGCACACCTGTAATCCCAGGGACTCTGGTGACTGAGGCAAGAGGATTGCAAGTTCAAAGCCAACCTCAGCAACTTAGCAAGGCCCTCAGCAGCAGCAAGATCTTGTCTCAAAATAAAAAATAAAAGGGACTAGGAGTGTAGCTTAGTGGTTTAACACTCCTGGGTTCAATCCCTGATACATTAAAAAAAAAAAAGAAAGAAAGAAAAACCTGTGTTGGCTCAGCTTTCCATTGCTGTGAACAAAACTCCTCACAAGAACAACTTCAAGGAGGAAAAGTCTATTTGGGCTCATATATTCAGAAGTCTCAGTCCATGGTCAGTGACTATTGTTCTGGGGCTGAGGTAAGGCAGGACATCCTAGGAGAAGGGCATGGCAAAGAGAAGCGGCTCACCTCATGGCAGCCAGGAAGCAGAGAGAGAAGATAGGAGCCAGAGACAAGATATACTCCAAGGTCAGGCCCCCAATGAACTACTCCTCCAACCCTGCCCTGCCTGCTTTCAGTCTCCACCCAGTAGTCCATTCAAATGATTAATCCATTACATGGATCAATCTCCTAAAGAGGTTACAGCTCTCATAACCAATCATTTCCCCCCTGAACATTCCTGCATTTCCTAACACATGAACTTTTCAGAGGACACTGCATATCCAAACCATAACAAAAACTAATAATTATTATATTTTAATGTACTAAGATGCATGTAATATCTAAATTAGTCACCCAAAGGCCAGACACCAATGATGGGGGTTTCCACGGCCAGGTAAGAGTTATGGATGAGACAGGGCAGAGCTCTCAGGTGACAGAGACAATGAGGGAAACTTGGGTGCCCAAGACATTGAAAACAATTCACCTCTCAATAACTTATCCTGAGCTACCCCTACTTTTAATAGCAATGAATCCTAACATCACATCCCACCTAGTGCCCAGCACAAGTTGTGCAGATGGAGAAGATTGCCTGTGGGAATGACAGCCCTGGAGATGAGTCCAAAAGCAGAAATTGCCTAGTATTGTGGAGAGTCAAAAGTTTGAATAAATGAAAGCAAACTCGACCAAAAAAGAATTTAATCCACATAAACAAAGATGAGAACATGGAACAGGACAATAGGAGAAATAATCATAACCAAAAAGTCTACTAGAGAGATCATTAAAATTTAAATTATGTTTACTAAACAAAAATAATAAGTGGGATGAAGAGTAAAATAAACACAGCTGAAAGCAAATAATGAGCCGGATGCCTGGGAAATACTCCCTGAACATAGCACAAATGGTGGAAATAAGAAAAGCATGTAAAGAAGCATACAGAAATGAAAATAAACAGAAATGTCAAGGTCCATCTAAAAGAAGAATGGAAATGGCTGGATAGAAAGCCATCACTAATGAAATAAATACTGATTTAGAACTCTGTATTGGACAAAGAGCTTTACCATTAGAAAGCATGCAAAAATCTTAAATTAAATATTATTTTCAAACAGTTAAAATGTCACATAATCTTGCAAAAGTGAAAAGAAAATATTGGAGCTAAAAAACAAGCAGGGAGGTAGGAGGTCATCGACGTCTGCCCTCAGCTAATGCATCCTCTGGGTTACGGAGATTGGGTTTCAAAGGCCACCCAAGTGGTGGCTTTGGGGGTCCAAGATGGAGTATGGGGACTAGGACACCAGCTTCTACACACATCCTTCAAATTCATTTAAGTGCAGTGAAGGGTGGACTACAGAAAGTCCATTCCCTGAAAATGGAAACAAACAAACAAAAAGCTAATTTATCTTAAAGTGGATGATAGTGGAAAAGAAAAATCTCTTCTTTGCTTTATAAATCACAGACTTGGAGTAAAAGGTGTAATTTCATATTCCTACATGATTGATGCAAAGCCACCATAAATGAAAATAACTTAATTTCAAGTAGTCATTGCTTAGCAGCAGCAGTCTGCTGCAACTGGCAGAGCCGCACAATTATCCCCCATGGAGAAGCCAATTTTTATTGAATTTCTAACAAACATATATGTAATCTGAAATTTGTCATTGTGTGTGTGCGTACGTGTGTGTGCAAACAAGTCATGATGACTATGCAGCAGCAGAAATAGCTGCCCCAAATTTCAGATAATAGAGTTATCAAAACAGAGAATAAAACAAGTATGTGTGAAATAACTAACAAAATAAAAATAATAAATTTTAAAAGTGAGAAAGGAAAATGTTGCCCAAAAATATCAGTCAACCTGAATGGCTTGGAATATATATATATAGTTTGAAGGGGGTTTTTAGGGTTTTGTAAGAGCTAACTTATATCTTTACTCATGATGCTGGAGTTCATTCTTACTCCCACTAGTGGAATCTGTTGTTCCCTCTCGTTGGTGAGCACAGAATTCCCATCTGTTTTCTCAACCAAATCAGAGTGCTCAATGTTTTGCTCATCTGCTCTTTTCTACTGTTTTCCCCTTGCCTTCTCAATCTCTCTGCCAAAAGATTGACAAATAGCTTAAGGAGAAGGTTGAAACACATGGTTTTGCAGATCTCAATGCATTTCCCCTCTCTCTGCATATTGGTTTACCCTCACCTGTCTGTCTTGGAGTCCAGGATCCAAGTTTAATTTCCCAGCTCCATGAGGCTGCATGAGGCCCAGCCTGGTTTCCCAACCTTCAGTCACTGCTTTCTGTTTGGCCTCTGACATTCCAAGCCCATATCACCTGTGAACTGTCAAATACTTCAGTGAGAAATTCCCCATGGAATGTTGGTCAGTATGCTTTCCTTTTCTCTCAGATCTTGGCCTTTTATATCATAGCATCCAATAAATTTGCTTTTATATTTTGTTTCCATCTTGCACTTGTTCTTGATGGAAGGATTGGTCTATAAAAAGCACTCTGCCCTTACTGGAGATGGAAAAACAAAAGGTCACTTAAAGATTCTATCTATAATTATGTTCAATATTCTGATAGCAGTTGGATTCCCTGGAAATGTTCTGTGCAAATCCAGATATCTTCTTCTTCTTTTTAACCATCCAGGAATGACAAAAACCTCTGTGTTTAATCTATCTTTCTGTGTGTGTGTGTGTCTCTCTCTCTCCATGCCTCCCATTTTATTTGTCTCCCTGCCCATTTTCTCAAGTGATCATTCCTCTGCCTTCTCTTATCTTCAGTCCTTTATGACACAGAGGGTTCTAACTTCTAACTTACCTATTTGGGGTTTGAGCTAAAAATACCTACGGTTTTAAATAAATATGAATGTTATTACACCTTTAAGTCTTCCTTCATGGCTCTGAAAGTTTAGCAGTGCTCTTTAATCATCGTGTTTCTAGTAACACAAATACCACAACTGAACCTTCCTAACCTTAATCCTGCCTAATGCAGTATCTTCAGTGGAGTCTCTGGAGCTCCAACTGAATCTCCTTAACAAAGCCATACACCTATCCAGTTCCTGTAACCACTGAATGTTGACAGTTCATAGCTGTGTCTATTTTGGGCATTGTCCTCAGCAATAGGAAACTTGATGTCCAGGATTCCATCATCCCTAAGAGACCTGATACAGAGAAACAAAGGCCTGGCTCCTGTGAAGAGCTATTCCAGCTCGTGTACCAAAACCTCATGGGGGCCTTAGTTGCAACTTTATTTGCATTTTATCCTTTCCCTCTGCCTGATTCTAGTTTCGCCCTTCTTTACAGGTTTGTCTTTTGTGACCACACACCAAAAAGCCTTTTGCATGCCACGCCCCATCTTGCTACAGTCTATGAGCACTTCATTTCCTGGTCCCTGCACCAGTGTGGTGTCCCTTGCTATAATGTCATCTTCAACTGTAGGTCAATGACACCCAAGGACAGGGGAAATTTGGGTCAAAGAAGGAAAGAAAGTTGGTAAAGAAATCATGTTGTGCCCACCTAAGCTAATTTTTAATCAGCTCAGCTCTGGAGTTTACAAGATAAACACAGTAGAGCGGACAACAGGGATTAATTGAAGCTAAATGTCTATTTACCAGCTTTGATAATGAGCCTATTATAAAAACAGGCACACAGAGCTTGTGGACTGAACAGATAGAAGTTCAGGATAGACGGGTGAAAGTTTCCATCTTGCTATCTCTAATGATTTCTGGGCTCAAAAGAGCACTAATTATAACTGGTTTGATTTACTCTTACTCTCTGGAACTCATGAGGTTAGGGCACAACACTGGGGAAAAATACAGAGCAAGATTTCCCTTCAGAGAAAATTTTAAATTAAAAAGTAACCAAAATACTTACAATTAACAGGTAAGATGACTATAATTCTCAGTTATTTAGTGTCTTATAATTCTGACAAAGAACAATTGAATTTCATTGATTCTGTGCAAGCATTTGAACAAAAGGAAAGTGAAATTCATTGCAAATTGGTGGAAATCTGTGGACACATTGATGCATGTTTGATTTGGGAAGCAGTCGTTATTTCTATAGATATAAGACTTACCTTTAATCAGCTTATAAAATGCCCTTTTGTACGAAATGCCAAGTGTCCTGTATTACACAACCTGCATCATTTCTTTCAGTGATTCAAAAGAAAGAAAGAAAGAAAGAAAGAAAGAAAGAAAGAAAGAAAGAAAGAGAAAGAAAGAAAGAACCTTGCATTCCATACACTTTTAAATTTATATTCTGATTCAATTTGATTATTTTGATTTGATTTGATTTGATTATTTACCTATAAGTCTCAACACAAGCTGTTCCCAAAATAAACATTATAGAATGTTCAGCATTTATAATAAGCTGTAATTAATCAGGAAAACTAGCATTCTATCGAATCACACAATCACAAGACTAAAGTTCAAAGAGAACAGAGCATAATGTGTAAGGTTGTGAAGGGTAAGCAAGGGAAGAAACCTCCTCCCTGGAGAGCTATGGAAGTCATATAGGCTTATTAAAATTGTCTTCATTCCTCACCAGAATGAAGATCCATGAATAAGGACTTTATTTCTACTCCTTAGATCAGTAAGTACACATTGGATCAATTAAAAACCTGTTAAGGGAACCTATAGGACAAGTACTCCCTAGTAACAAAAGAGAAAATGCATTTGATTCATTTGTAAGAGTAGAAAGGAAAACCTAAAAGTTCTCATACGAAGGGCATAAAACTCTTAAATTTATCCAGTTCTTTCATAGCAGTGAAAGCCACTGCAGGAAAAATGTCACTCAGATTCTTACACCTGATAAAACTTGTCATAGCACCAAATTATTAGTGGAACAGAGTCTAATGACCCAGGTTTAAGGTAAAAAAAGTAAAGATATCTTCTTAGAAAAAAACTTGGAAAAAAGAAAAACACCAATTAAGGTTAATAACAATAAAAATAAGAAACATTTACTTCCATAAACTAAAATATATGAGAAAATGCCAAATACTTAAACTTTGGTTCAGAATGCATCTGGACGCCAAGTGAAGATATTGATCTTTTTAGGGATATGCAAGTGTTAGACATCTACAAAACAGGCTCGACAACCTAAGGAACAGAGCAGCAATAGTTTCTTTAAATTAAACCAAAAATATTAGGTTGTCCAAGAATCTGAAGGGATCACCTTGAAACTTGTATGATATTCAAGGAATGGCGAATAAGGTGGTGGTAGAGACGAAGGTACCAGATAATTGGGGAGGGGGATCACTATTTACATGGAATCATGGAGAGAAAATTGGTATAATGTTCTGTAGCTGCTGAATCTTTGTCAACTCAAGAGAAGAAGCAGCTAAATCATACACCACTGCTTTATTCAGGACTTTATAATACCAAAAAGAATCCATTTAGTGAGAATCATGCCTTTATATCCAGTGAACATTTATGGAAAAGCAAGTATCACTCAAACTTTTATATTTCTGTAATTTTTAACTCTAGTATCTTATTATTATTATCATTTTCTAAATAGTTCAGTAACTTTCCACCCTTCCTCTATACCTGTGTTAATCTGTTTTTGTTACTATAATGAAATGCCTGAGACTGGATAACTTTAAAAAGAAAAGAAATTTGTTTTAGTTCACAGTCCTAGAGGTTAAAAGTTTAAGGATGTCATCTGGTAGTGGCCTACTTCCTGGCAGAGTCCTGAGATGACACAGAGCATCACAAGGCAAGACACAGGAGCATGCATGTATATGTGTATGTCTCTTCTGGCCTCTCCCCCCACTTATAACAAGATTCAGCTACAGGAGCACCATTCTGATGATGCTTTTTAATCCTAGTCACCTCCCAAAGGCTTCTGGTTCTTTTTATTTTACTTTGTTGTTTTTAATTTTAATTTTTACTGTTTGTGATACTGAGAATTGAACACAGGGGCACTCTACCACTGAAGTACATCTCCATCCCTGGGACAGGCTCTTGCTGAGTTGCTACAGAATCACCTCAAACTTCTGATCCTCCCACCTCAGCCTCTGTAGTCGCTGAGGTTACAGATGTGCATCACCACGCCCAGCCCAAAGACCCCATTTCTAAACATCCTAGCCAGATTAAGTTTCTATCCAGATCATTAACACCTCAAAACAGGAGTTCAATTTCAATAGATGAAATTAGTGGGAAACTCAGATCTAACCACTGCAAATCCTTTCAAGACACAGATGAGAAATGAAAAGAAAATATATCAACTAAAATATTGAAAATAAAAGAATATGAAAGGGAAAAAACACCTGATGAATGTATACTGTAGATGTATCATCTAAACTACATAATGAAATTATGATCAGGAAATACTAATCAGTAAATTAAAGAAACAAAATATGTTTTTTTTTAAAACGCCCAAAACATCAAAAAGTGATATAAAATCTCAGATTTGAAAACACAAAACAATAGAATGAAGTAAAGAATGAATTCTAAAAATGCAATTATTAAAGTTCCAGTATCATGTTGGGAATAGCAATCTACTTTTTTAATTTCCCTGGTTCCCGTAATACACACACACACACACACACACACACACACACACGGCAAGGCAAGCAGAATAAACTTAAGAAAAACACATGGACAACATATACTGTGAAATTTGGTGAGAAGGTACCATACAGACCATAACATAGGAGAAAACATAAACCACCAACAGATAGATATAGGATCCACAAGTAGAGAGACATCAGGGTTTATTGCAATCATGAAAACAGACAAACTAAAATTAGCTAGTGTTCACTGCAAACAAGTAAACTAAGAACAGCTATGGAAACTCGAGGAAGCCCTAAAGGGTCCCAGTCAGATGACTGGAAAAGCCTGATGCTAGAGCAAAACAGATTCTATGGAATCTCTGAGTTTATAAACCAAAACTTGATTCCAGGATGAATCTCTGCTCTGAGGAGGAACTTCTGGGGACAGAACTAACATGGAACAGTAGAAGTAAATGAAAAGGAAGATTCAAATATAACCAGGAATGGAAACAGAAAAGGCAGATCTCAGAAAGCATAAAACCATATTTTTATCTCTTGGGGAAAGCAACAGAAATGGAATCTCCAGAAAAATAAAACTATAAAATGTGTCTGTTGCATTTCTCTTTCAAAAGTACAGGAAACTTGTATAATAAAAACATGAAGGAAAGAGAAGCTTACAAAATGAATGGAGAGAGAATACATGATAATAGATACTAAGAAAAGATAATACAAAATGCAATTGTAAGATAGACCAAAACTAGGTGATTAACTAGGAGGATTTGAGAAGGGAAGTGATAGAATTTAGGAAAGTTATATTTTAAAAAGTAGCATCATTACAGAAATGAATACTTAAAAAGACTGCAAGATAAACTAAGCATGACGGATCATGACTTGTGGTCAGAATTATCTAAAAGAAAATAATGAAGTGGAAACAAAAAAATGTACAAGAGAAGGTAGTAGATATAGAATAGAAGCTAATTAAAATCAATAGAAATTCATGTGGATTTCCCAAAAAATAAAATCAATGAATGATACAAATACCAAAACAAATTTCAAGAAAACTTTTCTAAATTAAAATATATTAATCTATATATTAAAATAGCACACCACATATCTATAAAAATATAAGTAGAAAAACAACTATTGAGATATGCTGTGTTGAAAGTATTGTACCAAGAAAAAGAAGAAAGGAAGTTCTTGGCATTTGTGGTAAAAAGTGTGATTTTAAGAAAGAAACATGTAACAGACGTTTTTATAATATTTTATATCATAGGACATTTAAAATATTCAATAAAATAAGATTTAAACTAGGGACTTTTTCTCCAAACTGATGTTCAAGAATAAAATTATAGGCACAGTTTAATTCCTATGCAAGAATATAAGGAATATAGTTTTCATGATTATCTCCAAAGAATATAAAAAATAAGGTTCAGACAAACTAAGTGACAGATTGCATTAATGTTAGGTTGTGAACATCAAGTACATATTTTTCCCATGGAGGCAAATCATGGTTATAAGGAATACAGTAAAATATATGCTGAATACTCAACAATGAAGATTCAATGTCACTATCAGAAATAGGTGAGAGTGATTGGTGGGAGTGATGTTACTGGTAAAAATCAGGATCAGGTTCGTATTCTAAGTAAGGGATCGAAGAATGAATGCTGCAAACACTGAGGTAAGCAAACGAGTTCATTTAAAAGAGAAAGAAAAAGGGTTGTCCAAAGAGAACAGGGCTTTGGAGCCTGGAGTCCTGGGGAAAGGGCTACCCCTATTATGGTTTCTGGAACTTCCTTTCTCTCTCTCAGATCCTCACTCCCCTCACTAGTCTTTACTGGTGTTCCCAGTGTCCATGGATCTTAGTCTTTCTATTGGATTCCCTGATTAGGAGCAGGACCATGGAAGTATCTACCTGATCCTGTCCTTTGTCCACCCTGCTGGGTTCATCAGCTTAGGGAAGGGAGCAAAACTCTTCTTTTGAAAAACAATGTCCTCTGACCCTCTGACCTCTTCTCATGGACCTCCATTGTCTCCTCCTGCACTGGCTGCCTACTTCCCCTACCTCAATGACCTTCATGAACAGTGTTGTCCCACAAAAGCAATGAAGATACTGGCAAAACAAAACTAACCATTAACTATTTCAGAACTCTGGAAAGCAACTGTGTTAGTCAGCTTTCTGTTGCTAAAGCAAATTACCTGAGATAAAGCAACTTAAAGGAGGAAAGGTTTGTGCTGGGTAATGATTTCAGAGGTTTCAGTTCATGTTCTCTTGGTTTCACAATTTGGGGTCTGTGCTGAGGCAAAACATCATGGAAGAATGTGTGGTAGAGGAGTTCTGTTCACCTCTCAGTGTCTGGGAAGCAGAGAATAAGAGGCAGTGATTCCGATATCCCACTCAAGTTATGCCCCTAATAACCTCTTTTCCTCCCAATAGACCCCCACTTCATAAAGGTTCCACAACCTCTTAAAAATGCCTTTAACTAAAGACCAAGATTTCAACACAGGAACTTTTGAGAGACATTTAAAATCCAAATCTTAACAGTAACCAAAGCCAGAGAAAACGGAAAATCATTTATCCAGAAGAAGTGACAGGACTTCAAAAGCACACCAGCGCATGTAACATTTTAACTTGGAGCTGTTCCCTTTCCCAGTTCATCCCTCCTCTGTTGTGCTAGCCATGAAAACCCATTGAAAGGACAGCCTTCAGAGGGACAGTCAATATTTTGTCTGAACTTCCAGCTCCCAGGAAATGCTCTATTTCCATTGTTGCTATTTAGTTTAACACAGAGCTCAGTTTATCAAGAAAGAAAACCAAAAGCTCTACCCTAAGGACATGAGAACAGTGGCAATTTTTGTCAATGTTGCAACTACCTCAGGCTGTAACTTGCTTTGCTTGTGGCAAACAAGAGCCTAGCCAGGAATACAAAAGGAAATGGTGGGGAACAAGACGATGACAGGGAACCTGAAGGTTCTGATGGAGTCCTGGAGATCTCTAAGACTGTGCTCATGCATACAGCTATGCAGACACCCAGGAAAGATATGGTCCACTCACCTTTAAGGATCATGAAGCCATGCACAGACAGGAAGTGAAAACGAGGACCTCTTGCAAACTGTGTGAAGTTTAAAGTCATGACTTCTCACACACGTCCCTTAGGCAAAGGGAGGAAAATAAACAAGACAGAGTCTTTCCACCTCTCTTGACTGATCCCATAATATTAATCTAAGGATGAACTGTAGATCTGAAAAATCAAAACAAAAATTGCAAAGAACTAAGTGGTTTCAATTGCAGAATCTGTAGATATACAAAATTAGTTCAGGTAATTGCCCAAACAAATAACAACAAAAAATTAATTAACAAATATCAAAACAAAAAACCAGGAAGGGAAAATTAATTTTATCAGAGGGAGTTTTTATGACAGTTTTGAGCCAAAAAAATCTAGTTTTAAGCAAAAATATATAAACAATTTAAGTAAATTAAAAATATGTCACATACATTTGGGAAAAGCAGCCAACAGAAAATGTCCCTGTGAAAATTAAGTCAAAATCACACTTGAAAAAAAACAATAACTCCCTTCAGTTAGAGTAGCTATTCAAAAAAAAAAAAAAAAAAAAAACACTGCTGAGGCTGTGGAGAGAGGAATACTCTTACATACTACTCGTGGAAATGTAAATTAATGCAGTCACTATGGAATACTTAATGGAGTTTTCTCAAAAAAAAAAAAAACTAGAAATAGAACTAACATCCAATGCAGCAATCTCAAAGAAATGAAATCAGTATGTTGGAGAGACAACTGCATAGCCATGTTTACTGGTGGCACTATTCACAATGACCAAAATACGAAATCAATTTAGGTACATATCAACAGATAAATAGATTTTTAAAAGTGGAATATTCTTCAGCTATAAAAATTTTGAAATCCTTTCATTTGCAGGAATGTGGATGGAACTGGAGATCATTATTTTAAGCAAAATAATCCAGGCACAGAATGACAAATTCTGCATATTCTTTCTCATTTGCAAAAGCTAGGAGTTGATTTCAAAGAAGTAGAGAACAGAATAAATGTCATGTGAGGCTAGGAAGTGTAGGGAGAAGGGGAGATGAAAGGACAAACAGTGGCTACCAAAATACAGTCAGATAGGAGCAATCAGCACAACATAATAGGGAGAATACTCTAGAGGTGAGTGGGCCAGATCTTTCCTGGGTGTTTGCATAGCTTTATTTATAATTTATTTATGTTTTATGTAGAAGAGGGGAATTCAAAATTTCACAACACAAAGAAAAGATAAATGTTTAGGAAGATGAAAATGCTAATTATCCTGATTAAATATGTAATGACATATTGCATACATGTACCATGTTATCACACTACATTCCATTAATATGTACAATTATTGCAATTAAAATTTTTTAAAAAACTTAAAATGTTTTCAAATGGTAATATCCCTGAGACAGATGAGATTATGGAGTTAGTAGCAAGAGACTTCCAATCAGCTATTACTAACATGTTCAAATAACTAAAAAAATTGTGAATA
Organism: Glaucomys volans; assembly: GCA_020662805.1. Lineage (NCBI taxonomy): Eukaryota > Metazoa > Chordata > Mammalia > Rodentia > Sciuridae > Glaucomys > Glaucomys volans. The sequence goes on from JAJEJO010001574.1 coordinate 33,626, forward strand.
AAGAATAGAAGGAAAATAGAGGAACTGCATAGAAAATATCAATAATGGTATTGAGTAGAATATCTCATTATTGAAAATGAAAGGGAAATTGGGGAAAAAAATGAACCAATAAAAATCTGGAGTTGAAAAGTATAGTAACAAAAATGAAAAAATCAATAAGGGAGTCATGACAGATTTGAGAAAGCAAGAGAAAGAATAAGTGAACTTGAATATAGGTCAAGAAAGAGGGCTCAGATCAGACAGGAAGAAGAAAAATCTTGAAAAAGAACAACAAATCTTCAAGACTTGCTTTTCCAATTTCAAAGCTTATTACCAAGCTACAGTAGTCCAGATATCATAGTACTGGCACAAGGGTGTTGAGAGAACAAAGTTAAGTCTCCTATTCATAGTCAATACAATTAAACTGGGAAATGTAGCTTTTTCAATAAAGATAGAACCCTCATGATGGAGATTCAGGTGATAATGTCTTAGATGATTTCACCAAAAGTATAAGCAACCCAAGAATTAATAGATAAACTGGATTTTACCAAAGCTAAATAACTTTGCATTTTATAAAACTCTATTAAGAAAGAAAAAAAATTCACAGAATGGGAAGAAATGCTCACAAATCATATATGTATACAGGTTTATAAAGAGACTTATCTAAAATCTTTAAGGAAACTTTACAACTCAAAATCAAAAATGAAAATAACCCAATTAAAATATGAACAAATTACTTCAATTGATAACATTCAAAAGAAAATAATAAAAATCACCAGTAAACACACAAAAATATGCTCAACATCATTAGTGATTAAAGAAATGTAAATCAAAATCACCATGAAATACACCCACCAAGGAGGCTAAAATCAAAAAGGAAAAGCGATGCCATGTGTTGACAGGGATGTGAAGAAATTGGAAGCATTATACACTGCCAGTTGGAGTGGGAAACAGTGCAGATACTTGAAAGACAGATGGTTCCTCAAAATGTTCAATATAGACTTACTTTCAGGTATAGGTAGAGAAAAATGAAAACATATGTTAGCACCAAAACTTAAACAGGAAAGTCCATGGCAGTATACATCATAGCTACAAAGAAAAAGGGGCCATGCATTACTCTCTTGTGGCTAATCTAACAAACGACCACTGACTCAGTAGCTAAAAGCAACCCAAAATTATTTTCTCGCCACTCCTAATGCCCAGAGTCCAAAATTAGTGCAATATAACTTTATATATGCATAAAGAGATCCATTAGAATAAAAAGTACAATGTTTGCCAATACAAAAAGATAATCTGCCAAGACACATTTTGCTGTGAAAATAGTGACAATAAAATATTTTTGTAAAAAAGGAAACTACTCATAGTGTAAAGAACCACTCGTCATCAAATGTAACCATTTTTTATGTGTGACTTTATTATCTAAAGTAATTAACTTCATTATAACACAGTTAAATTTAAAAGTCATCCCTACAAATAATACACAAATTAAACGACTCCAATCTAAATTTTCACTTATAGTCTATTTAGAAAGATAGATTCTGGGTTTTGGGCTTTTGTTGTCGCTGTTTGCGGCGGTGGGTATTAAACCCAGGAGTGCTCTACACTCAGGAGTGAGCCACGTCTCTGTTGCACAATCTGCAACAAGGGAGGTTGAGCAGTTGCCCCACGCTGGGTGCAACATCAGCGAACCATGGGAAAAGGAACTCAGTCTCTGTGCAAGGATCTGAGGAGAAGAGCTTTATTCAGGAGAGATGGAGCACCTGTCATATAGGAAGCTGCTTCTGCCTTTACTGCATGTAACTCTGTTGTTTGTATGCTTGCAGTTAAGCTAGTCATACATCTTAAAGGTCAAGACTTGGGTAAGCAATTACCAGCCTATTTGGCAGATTATTGGTCAGTTACAGAAAGTAACAAGCAATTCTGTGAACCCAGGAGGTAACAGGCTCACAAGTCACAGAAGAACTGTTTTACCAACTACAGGAGAACATCCTGTTCACAGAACACAGGACAGGGGGATGGGGCCCAAGTCCCCAAGGATCCTGGCTGGTGCCTCTGTCCTGTGACAGAAAGCCACGTAGACCCTCCTTCCAGGGGACATGGCCCACACATCCCAAGCCCTTTATGTTTTCTATTTTGGGACAAGGCCCAGACTAGCCTTGAATTTGCAATCCTCCTGCCTCATCATCCTATGTCTCTGAGATTACAGGTGTGTGCCATGGCACTATAAAGATATTATTCTGAATGACTTTAAAACTGCAACTTTTTTGAGCCTTCTTAATCCTCTGTGGGATATACACACTTAAACCTCTTTGCTAGCAGTATTACTATTATATTTTTGTGTATATAGTGGTATGAAATAAACACAATCATAATTATTAATTATTATGTATTAAATATTAATATGATCCCACAAAGTAGTTCATAAGCAATGTCATGCATTGGTAGGGATGTGAAGAAACTGGTACTGTGACACACAGCCTGTTGGAATGTAAAATGGTGCAAATACTTGAAAGACAGATTATCTGAGAAAGGAGAGGAAAGGAAAATAACTCTATCCACTGAAAAGGCCTAAAAACTGAAGAACTCTGCAAGACTAAATACCCTCATGCCAAGAGCACCTTCTCTAAATATTATTTCATACTAAGGTAAATCAGGAATCTTTGAAAAAATGGTTTTATATTTCATATTTGGAGCAAAAATCATATGTACAATATGAAGCTATAACATTTTTCCCATCAGAAAGCAGGAAAGATCAATTACTACAAAGTCCATGAGAAAAGAACTCATGAACCAAGTTCAACAATTCCTATTGTCCACAGATGAGAAAATATAAGCACTAATTAGATTAATAACTGCAAAGAACTGAAGCACATCTTTCTAATGTCAGGAGTCCATAAAAGATAAAAAAAAATGAAAAAGTTGAATTATCTCTCATTGTTATCCTTTGAAGGATGCTAAGGAAATAATTATTTTCAGAAAAGAGGAATCAAGAATTAAACATTTATCCTGCCTTTCCTATAGAATAATATCTCAAAGTAATAAAATATTAATAAAAGGAAATTTCTTTTAATAAAAATCTTCCATCAAATAAACAAGGAAGGATGGAAGAGAGATTTTGACAATTTGCAATCCCCAATAATTAATGGATATAGACCATGATTACCAAGAGCTAATATCTTAAAATGAAAAATTAAACCTTAAGACCTTACAACTCTTAAGAAGTAGTCTTAAAAAATAAAATTAAAATAAATTTGATGAAGTTCTTAGACTTAACTATAAATTTATAGGAAACAGTGTGCAGAGGAACATGATAGATGATACCAGACCTCACCAGGTACCAAATGAACTCAATATATCATCCTTCAGCTAATAAATATTTCAAGTGCTTTCAAAGTTTTTCAGAAAACAAAGGCCAAAAACATTACCAAATTATATTTATGAAATTATCACACTAGAATATCAAAATATAACAAAAATAACACAATGACATAAGACACAGACAAAAGTCATTAACAAGTGTTGTAGATGTCCTAAGTAATGTATTAACAAGGAGTTCTGAAGGACATTAACAGGAATCTAGAGACTTCAGAGCATTATGCAACAATATTCATCATAGTAGCAGACAAGTCATAGATACCTCTATGGCTACCAGACAAGTGATTTTAACCAAATTCAATACTCATTTCTAATTTTAACATAAAAATAAAATTCTTAATAAAGTCAAAAGAGATTAAACCAAAAGCCAGCATTATGCTTGATGGTGAAACCCTAAAAGCAGTATTATTAAAATAAGGAGTGAAACAAGTTTGATTATTCTCCCCTCCATTCTTATCTTCATTCTGGAGGTTGTAGCCAGTACATGTAGATAAGAGAAATAAATATGAGGCATAAAATTGGAAAGGATTCAAAATTCCTGTCATTTGACAAAGAGAATACAGCATAGCTAGAAAACCCAAGAGAGCTAGCTGAACACAATTAAGAACCAAAAGGGAACCCAGCAAAGTGGGTGATTACAAAATGAACACATAAAATTCAGCAGCTTTCCACTATAAAAAGATCAACCACTTAGAAAACATAATGAGAAAAAGACTGTAATTATAATAGTAACAAAAAATGAAAATATAACCATTAAAAAGAAATGTGCTAGTGCTCTATGAAGAAAATTTGTAAATGCTAGGGGGAAATTGTAAAAAATATACATGTTTTAATGAATGAAAAGATAAACTATTTTTGAGGTGAAAAGTCAATATATATAAAGGTGTCAAAACTCTTTAAACCTATAAATAAATTCATCTAAAACTCAAATTCCTTTCTACATGTCTGCAAATTTATATTAGTTACATGGATATTTTAGAGGATGAAGAGCAGAAACAGACAAGTAATTCGAGAGTTTATACAGAAAAGTAAATATGAAAGTGTACCCAGAATAATTCTAAAGAGATGATTTTAAACATTGCAAGGTATAGTGATTTAAACTTAATACTTGTACGTGAATTAAAGACAGATACCCACAAAATGGAAAAGAAAGTCCCCAAATAAGTTAACATTTAGTGTAAGATAAGCCAAACTCGTTAGAAAATGATGGGCTGATCAATGCATGTTGTTTAAATAAATGGCTAACCCTCTAGAAAGTAAAGTCTGATGGATTCCTAGTTTAGTTTTTGCAACAAAACTACTTCGATTCAGATCAAAGTTTTTCTAAATAAAATTTGCAAAATACTAGAATAAACATAAGAATGGAAGCATTCAAATTAATCTGTAGTTAAATCCAAAATTAATCAAAAACTCAGTAGGATCTTCCACGGAATTTGACAATCTACTGCTAAAATTCTCATACCACAGAGCATGACAGAATGGAAAATTTTAATGAAGGAAAAAGGCACACCAGTTTGCCCTTCCTGAAAGTAAAAATAATACTCATGCCCTCTACCTGTGTCCTCTTATTTTTTAAATAAGCATTCATCCTGTAAGTGCTGAATTTATCCTTTCAGACCTTAGTTAAACCCTTTGTATAATGAGTTCCATTACAGATTTCCCAGCACAGTTCAATTGTGTTTTGTTGGGTTTTTCAGTTATATCTGACACAAGGATATAAAATTCCTTTGAAAGTACATGTTTTCTGAGCCTATCCTGGTCTTTGTTTAAGAGTAATTGAAGTGTGACTGTTTTACTATCATTGGAAAGAACATTCCAATTAGTTGCCAGGTTCCTCTTATCTAAAGCTGACTCTGAACACATACACATCCTATTGAATTCCCATTGGCAGGAAGTGATGAACACACCCACAGCTATCCAGACCTTCTTTCTGAAAACACAAGCTCCTCTGGTTAAAACAGTCTGTTCCACAGTGACTGCCCTTGTGGTATTTTTTTCCCCAGTGCATTGTTGACAAATGAGATAATGTTTGACATTAACTAGCAATGAAATATGGTTCTCTGTGTGGAGGTGACTGTTTGGCCCTCTCTCTTCCTGTGATGCATATTACTGAAGGCACCTTCAGGATATTTTACCTCCAAATGAATTTTTTGTTGTTGTTAAAGACAGAGAGAATGCATTGAGCAGATTTATGAGTCCTGCCTGTCTTCCTGGGAAACTAGCTGTTTTGACATAATCGCCAGAAGATGCCTCAGGTATTGAATTAACTCAACTGCAAGAGACAGTCACATTGGCCAGCCAAGCTTCATTCATTTCATCAACAACCACCAACACCTAACCCAAGCTGTTTCAGCCTCCTGAGGAGATGCTTGAGTGTCTGAACAGTGTAGGGGCACTCATTCATCCATCCATCCATTCATTCATTCAATATTTATTGAGCATATGAAATAAGCCATATATTATTATAGATCCTGGGGACATATATATGTCAATCATATATATGATTACTAATCATATATATGAGGCAAAAATTGTTACCCTTCAAAGGAGCTCAGATTCTAATATATGACGCAATATCACACTGATCATATTAATGTGATTAATACTAGAATTCAAATAAAAAGCAAGCCTAGATCTCTGCAGACTAATTGTAGCAGGAAGTAAAAGGAGGGGAAGCCTATGGAACCAGAGTAACCAATTGGCCTTTGTGATCTCTTTTTAATGAGAACCTTTATATGTTACTATTTATTGAGTACATAATATTGTGGTAGACAAGTGGAGAAAACAGGATTCTAATTAAGTTACAAGTAGAAAGTGACAGATTTTGATGGCCTAGGTGGCCATCAAACCCTTATTTCCTGCCTGGTTTACTGCCTTCAAACTATGTCACCTCATTTCTAATGCTATTTGAATGTCTACTATTTAGTAAATTGTGACTTTATAGTTAACATGTTTTTCTTCCTCAGATCAATTGTTAAGTTTCAAATACAGTACTCCCTCTTACATGTGGTTTTGCTCTCAGGGTTTGTTACGAGCAATCATCCACAGTCTGAAAATATTAAATAGAAAATTTCAGAAATACACAGTGCATAGATTTTACATTGTGCACCATTCTGAGTAGCATGATGAAATATTTTACTCTCTTATTCGGTCCTGCCCAAAACATAAGCCTACATAAGCTCCTGGCCATTAGTTACTTAGTAACCTTCTCACTTATTAGATTGGTTATCACCATATCAGAGGCTTGTGTTCATGAGGCCTTTATTTAATAAGAGCCCTAAAGTGCAAGAATACTGATGCTGGCAATTCAGATATGCCAAAGAGAAACCATAAGGCACTTTCTTTAAATGACAAGGTGAAAGTACAGTAAGATACTTTGAGAGAGACCACATTTGTATAACTTTAACTATAATATAATAATTACATAACATCTAATATACAAGATAATTAATATAATCATATTTAATATGAGATGTAATTATAGCAATCTTTGCTCTATTTCAATGGTAGTTATTTTTGCTAATGTCTTCCTGTGTTTAATTTCTAAATTAAATTTTCTCATAAGTATGTATGTAGAGAAAAAAAGATACTTCATATCAGATTTGGTACTATCTAGTTTCAGGCATTCACTGAGGTCTTAGAATATATCCTCCATTGATAGGGGAATGCTGCATTAACTTATTCCCTTCTTGTCATGTTGTAGCTGTTTGGTGTCCCCACTTTTAGATAAAGAAACCAAGATTCAGAAAGGTTCTGGCAGCTGCACAAGGTCACACAGTCAGAGAGGACAGGGCCATAGGTAGCTCTAAGTCATGCTGCTTTCACATCTTGTTCTCTGAGCTGTGCCATTAGATACTGTCAAATGCTATGGGTGTGCAGGTGTGGGAGGAGATGAATAAGTCATGGCCCTCTAGCAGTTTATAATCTATTATGGGAATACAACCTTAACACAAGTATTCAGAACAGGTCTGTATTTTTAATAGATAAACCCTTAATTCTAGATAACAACAATAGTAATCTACAAGATTCATACTGTAAGAGAAGCAAAGAAAGAGCACATGCTGTGTGTCAAACAATTGGCCATAGGGCTACAGATTGTTGTTCATGGTAAGGATCAGCCACTGGGAATTCTGCTGGTAGAGAGAATATGCTTAATTTATCTTGTCGGCATCAAAGTTAAAAATATAACCCTGCCAGAATGCAACAGATTGGGTTTTCCTTTTTTTCATGCCACATGTTCTGCTACCGAGGCCCTATGGTCTTTTCCCTTTATAATTCCCATTATATTCCAGACTTCATCCAAAAATCACCCACCCAGGCGTGTTCCTTGCTTAGGCAGGAAGGCTTTTCTCCCATCTGAAACTCACGGCAAGATCAAAGCACCCAACACCGGGCACATGGAGAATGAATGCTCACTGAGATACATCAACTTCATGTAAACAGCTAGACAAGCAGAGGTGTCTCTGGACCCAGTGAGAAAAATTTCCATTGTGCTTTCTCATCCTGAGAATAAAAATGAATTTTATTTATGACTGTCTCAAGAGAAGTTTTGTTTTATTCCTAGTGTGTTAAAAAATGTCTTGGCTGGAGACATTGGTTCAGTCTAGAGGAAGAAATAATTCATGGGATTCTTTTCTCAAATTCTCATGAAATCCTCAGAGCCGCAGGGGCAAAGTTGACAATTTGGTGTTTGCTCTTCAAGGTCTGTTTTGTTTTTTTGTTTTTTTTCACAGAATTATAAAAAGTAAAGTCCAAATATTCTAACTAACTTTAAATTTTTAAGTCATCTGTGTTTCAGGTAAAACAGCTGATGTTTAAATGGAAGAGAAACTATATCCTGAGGATGGAACAAGGGATGGAATCAAATGGAAATTTGCATCCCTGAGAAACCAGGTGCATTGCTGGCATCACGCCTGTACCTTCCCTTGGTCTTTTCTTGGACACACTGTCCTACAAGCTTTCAGGTTGAATGATTTCCTCTCCATATGCCGTGTTCCATTTCAACCGTGTCACCTCATGAATGAATGGCATTCATAGCCATGGTCCCCTATCTCCTGTCTCAGATACCTCAACCATCTCTATACCTGACTACTGCTGTATCATTTAATTTGCACTATGGATGCTCTTCAATTTATAATGAGGTTATAACCTGATACCTGATCACAAGGAGAAAATACCTTAAGTCAAAAGTGCACTGAATGTGCCTGACCTACATGACTTAGCCCTGATTAACTTAAATCCCTCTAAACACTTACAGTAGCCTACAATTGGGCAAAATCATCTAAAGCAAAACCTATTTTTTAATGATTGTTGTACACCTCATGTAACTTCTTAATTACACAATGCTATAGAGTAGAAAACTAGTCATTTCCCCTTGTGATTACATAACTGAATGGGAGCTGCTGCAGTTACTGCTGCTCCACATGAGGAGAGAGGATCATACTGCACATCACTAGCCTGGAAAGGATCAAAATTCAAACTTCGAGGTATGGTTTCTGCTGAATGCATATCAGTTTTGTACCATTATAAAGTAAAAAAAATCATAAATTGGTCCATCATAAGTTTGGGGCCATCCATATTCCTTCTAAACCTTAAAATAGCCTGGAGAATAGAAAAGGGAAAAGTCCAGGGGGAATGTGATCTGTATTGCTTCCCTGTTCTAGTACCTTTCTCCTCTCACATTTGCCCTAGAGTGGAGCAGAGCAGTTACAAGATTGTACCTTCCTTCAGTCTAGTGACCAGCGCAGCAGAGCACCTCTCAGCTCTCAAGGTTTGAAGGGACAAGGACTTCCCTGGTTCACTGTAGAGGTCAGCCCAAGGGCAAGCTCTGCTTCCTTGTTTCTGTTCTTTTCCTCACCACTTGCCTCCTGCTCCAGCTTTGAGTGCCCAGGTCTCAGTGGAGGTGAGCATGTGTCATGAATTGTCTTCAGAGACTCCTTTATCATCTTGGCATTTAACTCCTTAAATAGTAACCAAAGAGTTTTGGATTCTTTATGGAGTCACTACTTTAGGCAGGTCCTTTCTGGGGGAAAAAAAAAGAATGGCCCCAAAAGGAAAGTCATTGAAGGGAGCTATTACAGTTTGGATATGAGGTCTCCTTCAAAAGCTCATGTGCGAGAAAATGCAAGAAAGTTTAAAGGTGAAGTGATTGGGTTATGAGAGCCTTAACCTGATCAGTGCATTAATCCACTTCAACAGATGAATTGAGTGGTAACTATAGGCAGGTAGGGTGTGGTCAGAGGGTGTGGGTCACTGGGAGTGAGCCTTTGGGATATATATTTTTGTCCCTGATGAGCGCAGTCCACTCAACTTCCTGATGGTAACATCCTGAGCTGCTTTCCTCCAACACACCCTTCTGCCATGATGTTTTGCCTCATCTAAGGCCCAGAACAATGGAGTTCAGCCAAGACCTCTGAAACCATGAGCACCAAATAAACTTTTCCTCCTTTAAAATTGTTCTTGTCAAGTGTTTGAGTCACAGTGGTGAAAAACTGACTAAAATAAGAGCATTAATATCCTAATTTCCTACATTATTGCTCTGTCTTAACCAAATATGTGGTCATTAGAGTTGTGATAGTTCCTAGAGGTATTCTGGAAGCTTCCACAATAATTTTGCAGGAAAGTAGCATCAGGAAGTTGAGGTCATCTCAGGCTCAACCCTGGACATGGCTGTCTCAAAGCACCTCATGAGGCTGAGAATGTTGTATGTGGAATTCTGAGTTATATTCCATCACCAACCCCAACATCTAAAAGAAGCAGTCAGGTTATGAAATTTTGTTGAATTGAATCATTGAAGATCCCTCTCATAGTTCACCTTGCTTCCCACAGTAAGGTTTCCAGTAGCCACAAAGAAATGTGCCCCTAAGTATACATGAGCATGATACTAGAACTTGGAAAGATTCTTTCCTCTTAATATAAGAAAAGGAGGTGTTCCTAATATAAGACATTTTGGACCAGAATATGTCACTGGACAAGAAAAAAATGTGATCACATTAAGTAGGAATGAATATGTCAAGTCATTAATATCAGCTTCCATGCAGCAAATTGCTTGCCATGCTTCATTTGTATGTATTTATGACTAAACAGGAGTATTTTCAGAGATGCCATAAATACATTTAACACAGCTCCCTGGAAGCTTTCATCTCCTGGCTGGAAAGAGTCTGACAGTGGTGCCTCGCCCAGGCAGACTCAGGAAGCACACAGTAGAAGAGGAAGCGACAGGGGCGGGGGAAGAATGAAAAGAGAAAAAGGGTTGTCTACCACAGTAGCTATAAAAATTCATGAGGCTGAGGCAGCCTTGGATTTATGCATTGAGACAATTTCGTTAAACTAAATGAAAGTTAATCTGCTGTAAATCTTCCCAGTTCTTGGTGATTCTGCAGAAATTCATTTACAGTAATTGAGAATAAGAGGAAGCATAATGAACACATGGACCCCAGTGTATCTGAGGTCACCATGAACATAAGAAGGGAGCTTGTCTACATTTAGAAGGACATGCACCCATGGAGGCTCCTGTCACCGGTACCTTCCCACTAACAGGTAGACAGAACCAGTGTACCTGGCTCCCCAACCCTTGCCCAAGCCTTGCCTGACTTATGCCAATTTTCTGTGATGCCTTTTCTTATGTGTCCAAGCCTCCAAAAGTCCTACCAGGATAAGTCACCTATCTGTCTCTAGCTTGAGGTCTGAGTTCACCTGCTGATAGTCTGCTGATGAACAGATATTACTGTACTATAGTCACTTGCTGGGGCAACATGTTCTATGCCTCCCATGGTTTCTTCTGACCCCTCCCAATCCTAAAATCATCTTCATCTGACTCTGGAGCCCAGGATCAGACACAAGTCCTTCAGAATGAATTGAATCTTGCTCAACCCTCTGTATCCGTTTATTAAAACATCTGTAGCCAATGAAATCCAAACATGGAATCTTTTTATTTATTTATTTTTTTCTATTTGCCACTTTTCCACTTTTCACCACTCCTCAAACCCTCTTCTTGATATTCAATGAAGTTCTATGGAGATCTTATATGTCTCAGTCATTTTTGGTTATGGAAAGCAGAGTTTGAACCTTTCCTTTTGCATTAAATGACAAGCCCTCCCCCTCTCTTGAGCAGGCATCTGGTTCCTGGAATGCAGAATGGGAAGGGGACTTGGCTGGGTTTTCGCTTTTGCTCCCCTCCCTCTGTTGGAGGCCAATGGAGATCTGTCAGGAATCATTTTGTGTCACTGCTGTGGATAAAGAGAAGCCAGGTCTCTTTCTGGCTCACCCAGCTCTACCCACTGGAGGTCTTTGCTCTATGCTCGACTCTCAGAAGAGTGTGGGTCATCTTCCTGGATATCTGCTCATCTACCCCTCAAGCTCTTTCCATTAACGCCAGCAGCCAATGGACATCTCTCAGGAGTCAGCCAACATGCCCTCCATTCAGAGCTTCTTCTTACTTGTTACCACCCAGGTGGCCCCATAGATTCTGTCCTCCCCTTAGCTTGGTTCATCATGTGTGGTTAATGCTGCCAGATACCCTGCATATCTCCTTGTATGCCCCATTCTGATCACACTGGCCCATTTTGTGCATATGAAATAGTTCCTTTTGCTTTTCACAGATTGCTCCCCAAGTTTGGAGCACCCTGATGCTTTTTTCTCCAAGGCTCAGTTCTCATTGTCCTTCAGACCAAGCATAAGATCACTCCTCTGGTGGACTGGTAGGATTCCTTGACCATTCTACCTGCCCTTATAGGATCAGCCATTCCCTGAATTCACATAGCATTTTATTAGGTACCATGTCATATTGTGGTTTCAGCTTGTCTGTCTTGTGAGCACACTATGCCTTTCTCGAGGGCCAAGATGAACCATATTTATTACCCATGGTACATCTAACCATACATCTAGGACAGTTCTACACACACAGGCACTCAGTGTTAGTGTGTCAAATAAATGAATAAATGGATCACCCCGGAAGTCTCAGGAAAAAATCAATGAAGCTACCTCAGTTCATTCTGCCATGAACCTTTTTGTGGGATAAGGTGGAGAATAATCTCAATGTAGGAAAAGACCCATTAATGTAAATGAATAAAATGAATTGAGTGTGAGACAATGAGGAGTAGTAGAGACTGAGGTCACAATGGTAACCATGAACTGTCCACAGAGGTAGCCACTGCTTGACTCTGACTGATTGTGACTTTGAGGAAATGTAGTATCAGAATTACTAGATCTGATTTCAAGGTATGATTTATGTTTTGTTAAAAAGACATATATCTATAAGATCACACGAATGGTGTGAATCAACATTGTATACAACCATAGAAATGAAAAGTTGTACCCCACTTGTGTACAATGAATCAAAAAGCAGTCTGTAAAATTAAAAATAAAAAAGGGAAAAAATAAAAATAAAACTCTTTGCTCCTGTAAAAAAAATTTTTAAAAAAGACATACATCAAGGTTTTAAGATAAATTCTCTAAATTTTGAAAACATATTGTGATTTATGAGCTAAAATTGATCTGCACACTCTCAGTTTGTTACTGTGATATAAACACTGTAAAAAAAATCATAGGCCTGCAGACGCCAGAGACCTCCCACTGCCCCATGTGGATGCTGGAGACCATCCATGATGCCACTCCCCAGCTTATTTGGAGGCTGGTGCAAACATTCTGAATTACCTCTGAGGGCCTGGCCATTGTCACTGGGAGTGGCAGCCCCCTTTCTGAGAAGCCTACAGGAAACTGGAAGCCCATTGATAGGTCGCACTCGCATGGAGATACTGAGGACTGGGAGGTTTGAGTAGTGGATGACTGTGAATCATTGAAATTTTTTTTTTTAATTTCTAACTTTTTATTTTTTCTCTTTTTTTCTCTTTTCTCTCTTCTCACTCTGTTTTCCTTCTACTTTTTCTTCTCTTCTCACTCTATTTTCATTCTGTTTACCTGTTCCCTTGGAGTCTCTTTCTCCCTTTTCTCATGTTCATGACAAGCTCATTGCAAACTAATGGCTATACAGTATATAAAAACTGATCTTGTCCTATTGGTTTACTGCAAATTGTTAACGTGCTTATAGGGAGTTTTTGCGTAGGACTGCATATTATTTGTATTGGGTGCTGCTGATATTGATCTTCCCCTCAAAGGAAAGGTATTGGAATCCTATAGGGTCACAGTAAGCCCACAGGGAGGAAGCAGCAGTACCTCAGTTCTTCACTGATAGAGGGGAAAATACAGAAATAACATGAAAAAACAGGGGGGAAAGTATCCCTAGCAAATCAAGATGCTATTTTGACAGAATCCAATGACAGTATGGCAGTAGAAATGACAGAAAGGGAGTTTAGAATCTATATGATTAAAATGATCCGTGAAGCAAAAGATGAGAAAGAGAGCAAATGCAGGCAATGCTTGATCACTCAAATAAGCAGTTAAAAGAGCAAATGCAAGAAGCAAAAGAAAACTTCAATAAAGAGATAGAGATTTTGAAAAGAAAACAAACAAACAGAAATACTTGAAATGAAAGAAACAGTAAATCAAATTAAAAACTCAATAGAAAGCAACACCAACAGAATGGATCTTGTGGAAGACAGAGTCTCAGACAATGAAGACAAAATATTTCATCTTGAAAATAAAGTTGACCAAACTGAGAAGATGGTAAGAAATCATGAACAGAACCTCCAATAATTATGGGACAATATAAAAAGACCAAATTAAAAAAAAATCATATACCTGAGCAGAGAAAAAAATGGTCATCTGTAGTTAGACCAACATGAATGTAGAGCCATCAGGAAGTTTTCCACAAATATAACTTGAGGATCTCAAAGGGGGTTCTGACCTATCTCCCACAAACATCATGACATCTAAAATCAACAGCTCTGGGTTCTAGATTTGAGAACTACACAAAAATACTGTTAATATACTGTTAAAATACTGTATTAAATAAATATTGGTCCATTTAGCTATCAATGGATTTATCCACTGATGAGGTCAGAGCCCTCATGGTCCAATCAGTTCCCCAAATCCCCCACGTCTGAACACTGTTCTAGTGAGGACCAAGCCTTCAAGTACATGAGACTTCAAGGTACATTCCAGATCCAAACCATAACAAACATTGTGTATTTGTTTATATATTTTAAATTATTTATTTTCATTTTTCACTAGATTCTGGGTAACTAGAACACAGATTCTCTGTTCTGAGGTTTTCATCATAGCCCCGGAGTACCTACTGTCAGTTCCTTCTGAGGAATGCAACCATGGTAAAACTTTCCACGAGTAGATCATCATGGTTTTTCTCTCTGGCTATGATTCACTGGATCAGGAATGAAAAGAGTTCAGGCTGCAGAAGGAAACTATGAGAAAGGGATAGTGTGAGTCTTGCCCAACTTGTTTCCCAGTTTTAGATGGAACAACCCAAACCAACCAGGTATTTACACTTGGAAAGTGAGAGGGTGTTATCCATCCAGACAACAGAATGTAACCCATGCCTGGTTCCTAGGACTGTGTAAGATCGTCAGTTCCCTTGAGTTGCTGCAGAATCCTAATCTATATGAATTCATGGTGCTCTAGATATTCATGTGCTATGAGTTGATCATGACTTGTCCCCTCAAAAATTCATTTTGAAATTTAACCCCCTTTATGACATATGAAGTAATAGGACCAGATAAGACTTTTAAGAGGTGATTAGGGATCTATCTGACTTTCTGAATTGATTAATACACAGATTAATGGATTAATGAATTATCTGGACAGTGATTTTGCTATAAAAGTCAGCCAGGCTATCTTTCACATTCTCTCTGTCTCTGTCATGTGATCCCTGCACCCCTTGGAACTTGGCCAGCAAGAAAGTCATCACTAGATGTGACCCCTTGAACTTTTGAATCATGATCCAAAATTGCCTTCTTTTCTTAATAGCATAGTCAATTTGTGATATTGTGTTATTAGCAATAGAAAATGGACTGAGACATTATGATATCTTGGGATCCCTCAGGCTTGAAAGCACCACAAAGAGCAGGGACAGGCCCTGGTGAGGGCTGAAAGAATTTCCATTGCCTCCCATTTTCCAGGCTGCCTTACAACTGGAGCTACCAGATAAGACATAGGATTCCCAGTTTACATTTGAGCTCCAGAGAAACAAAAAAGAGTTCATTACTATACCTAAGATCTATATAACTAGAATGTGAGCTCAGCTCTTCAGACTGAAACTTCAGATCTTTCTCTTCACTTTTTCATCTATGTGCAAGTGGAGGAGCCAGAAGGTCAGACTGCATAGACCCATTGCTGGAAAATATAGAAGAGTGACACAGCTTTGGGGTAGTATATGCATTCATAATCCTTCAGAAAGCAAAATAGGAAATAATGAGGATGAAAAGGTTGAAGGTCTTGGGTCTGGCTTGTCCAGATGGCTAACCTCCTTCCTGTGCATGGTCTCTTAAATGACAGGAATGACCTTTTAGGTCTTATACAAAGTCCAGTTGAGCAGATGGAAAACACATTGCAAGCTTCCTCTCTAACCTGGGCAAGGCTTATAACCTTCTGTATTCAGTTAAATTTTCTGCAAAACAAGGCTGTTTAGCCCCCTAGTCTCTAAGATCTCATGCAGCTCCAATACTTTTTGGTCCAAACTAGACATTTGGCTTCTGGTCTCAACTCTGCCACTTCCTGATATTTTAGCTCAGCAAAGGCCCAAAGGTCTGTCTTTGCAGAGGCACTAAGGAGGATAATTGGGAAATTGGCCTAAAGGCATGAGATTCAAAATTATGAGAGTCTCTGAATGTGCATCATCACCAAGTAGGAGTAGAGGAAAATTATTTTCCTACAAACTGTGGAGTTGAAACAGACAACTTCTCAGATGTCTCCTTCCTTGTCCATCAATGGAGAACAGTGGAGGATGCAGTACAGATGTCCTAAAATTATATGAAACGAGGTGATTTTTCTGCATGTAAACTCCTAACTGAGGCAGCCCCTTCCCCTCTCAGAAAGGGACTGTTCTGAAACAGTGGGAATCAACTCAGAATTCAAGCTACCAGAACAAAAATCATCCCTCTATAAATGTACCCAACAGAGACCACAAATGAAAATCTCAAATCACTTTTAGAGGGAAAAAGAGGCAGTGAACTTTCTGAGATATAACAAGGTGGTAGGCACACACACAGCCTAGGCAGGGGAGGTTTGCAGCTGTTAGACTTAGTTATCTAAGTGAAGTTACTACCTGTGCCACAGGGACATGAGCACCTGTTTCTGTGTGGGTGAAGGGAGAACACCAATTAATATTCATCAAATTCCAACAATAAGCTGCATTATTCTATTCTTATAAGCTCCCCCAAATAAATATCAGTATCTTACTTTTGCTATCTTTATGAAAATAAAATAAAAATAAGCAGAAATCTCATTGTCATGAACTATATGAGGTGCCTTGGGAAAGGACTTCTGGTTTAAGTGCAATGTTAGAGTCTGGAGGTTCATGAATGGACATGAATGGGCTGTGCAGGGAGGTAAAGACCAGCAGTGGTTTGGGAGGAAAGGAAGAAAGGTATTCAATATATGAGAATGGAAAGGAACTTTAATTCCCTAGAAAACAAATCAGAATTTGGTGCCAATGAGCACTGAGTTTGTGAACAAGCATTCCTTTCTGAGAACAGAAGTTTAAGAAACCCCTGGGGAAACACCATCTTGTCTCTCAATCCAAAGATAAAGGGTAAGTTTCTGGGATCATTTAGCCCTCTCTGAATTAATAGTCAGTTAATTCAATGCTTCAATGTGCATTTGTGGATAAGGTACATGACCTATATATTGGATGAAACCAAAAGTTCTTGGAAAGGACTGGGTGGATATACAAAACTGGATACATTCCCTGAAGGTAATTATAATAGGGAGTTTATTATAATTTTTGCTATCCTCAGTGTATCACAAGAAACTGAAGCCCAGAAAAGTCAAGACATTCACCTAATTCATAGCACTAAGTGAAAAATTCAGAGCACTGGCTCAGGTGTTCCAATTCCAGAGGCTCTTTCCTTGGTGTCTACACAGTCTGAATTTATTGGCCCTGGCAAGGCCTTCCTTCTCCAAATAACAACTGTTGACATACTGAGGTCTGATATACCACACACAAAAACATGGATTTTAAAGGACAAATTTCTCTGCAGTGTTTACAATTTATGTCTCATTAATCATTAATGTTTCTTCTAAAATGAGTTTGTCAGGGGAGAGTGGATGCAGATGCTGTGAGACACAGTGAAGCATGAAGATTCCTATGGATTCCTGTGATTGCTGCAACCACAATCCTCTGCTATAAACTGTGAATCCTGATTCAACTCAATTCTGATACTAACCAGCCAGAGTGAGCACAGACCATTCTGGTTAAGGGCAAAGGTTTTCATGTGACTGCCTTCACTTCAGACATCGGTTGCAAGTTTTGGGTATTGCCAAACCAGCCCTACTGTGTCCAGACAGCTACAAATTCCAAAATACTCTTTCTACTCCACCTGAGAGACTGTACTTCACTTCTGATACCAACCATCCTGATGTGGTAGATTCCACAGAGGCTGGGTCCTTATCAAGACTGACCTCTCTTCAGATGCTAGCTGTAGGTTTTAGGGGCTGCCCACACTTCTGACTGACCAGCTATAACTTCAAGTGTTCACACAACTTTTACAGGTTTTAAAGCTCACTATAATGACTTACACAATGTGCTGCGAGTACTATACTTAAAATTATAATTTTGTTAAAATGGATTTAGATCGAGAATATCCAAGAAAGAAAGAAGGGTGGGGGAGAGGAAGAAGAAAGAAAGAAAGAAAGAAAGAAAGAAAGAAAGAAAGAAAGAAAGAGGATGGAGGGACGGAAGAAGGGAGGAAGAGAGGTTGGAGGGAGGGAAGAAGGGAGGGAGGAAGGAAGGAAGGAAGGAAGGAAGGAAGGAAGGAAGGAAGGAAGGAAGGAAGGGAAGAAAGAGGGATGGGAAGAAGGCAAAAGATGAGGTCTGGAAGTTTGGTAGTGATGCTTCCATGTCTCCTGGATGGAATCACTATGTGTCACACTCTCACCACATAAATACCTTCACCAATGTGCCCAGAATTTTTACTGGAGCTTCATTTTGTAGGCATGGTTGATTAAATCATTGGCCACATGATTAAACTTAACTTCTACCCCTTCCCCACTTGCCTTCCTAAGGTCATATGGCTGAAAGTTCTAATGCTCTGTTCACATGGTTGGTCTTTCTCATAATCAGTCCACAACCTGAAACTGACTAGGGACCTACCAGGAATCACTTCATTAGAAAAATAAATACTTCAGTCACTCAATAAATTTCAAGTGTTTTCTAACCTGTATTCCAGGAATGGGAGACAAAGACCAGATATATTTGTCCTTATAGGATACAACGTGATGGAGCATTTACATAACTAAAAGAGAAAAGAAATCTCAGTGGTGGTCACAAGTCTCTGAAACCTGGGGATAAGATGTCCAGTGAAAACAGATATGACCCTTCCTGAGTCCAGTAGATCTAGAGATTCAGTGTAGTACAGTGGTTGAGAACACAACTCTTGCTCTTCCTCTTACTAGCCGTGAGAATTTGATAACTGTGTAATCTCCCTGGGCTCATTTTCCACATGTGTTTAATGGTGCTAGCAATAGACCTACTCTCAAATGTCTGTTTATGGGGATTTAACAAGGTAATTAATGAAATGTGCTTAGAACAGTGTTTGGCATATAGATATTATTATCACAAACTGTCTCTCTATAAAGGAAACTTGGAAGGATATTTCAGATTAAGTCAGACTTAGCTAGATCTGGGAGGAGAGAGCAGAAGTGAGAAAGAAAGGCCATTTGGGATACATTACCCTGTGTTAGTCAGCTTTTCATTATTTTAGCAAATACCTGGGATAAACCAATCACAAGGAGGAACCGTTGGATTTGGTTCACAGCTTCTGGGGTTTCAGTCTATGGCCACTTGGCCTACTGCTTTGGGGCCTGTAGGGAGGCTGTGCATCATGATGTGAATGTGTGACAGAGGAAGCTACCCCCTTCATGAGAGCAGGAAGCAAAAAAGAGAGGAAGGGGTTAGAGTTTCAATATCCCCTTCCAGGGCCATCAATAGATTAATACATGGATGAGATCAGAGCCCTCATTGTCCAATCACTTCCCAAAAGCTCAACCTCTGAACACATGATATTTTGGGACATTACAGATCCAAACCATAACATACACTCCCATCGAAAAGGACCTCAGGATTAAAAGATGAATAATGAATAACTAGAAACCTGAGTACCACTTAAACAATATATACACAATAGCTCAGTGTATATGGCAAATAATTTAGATGTGCCTAAAAAGAGGACTGGCCTTTGCCCTCAGCTTCTGGGAAATGATCTCCAGGCCTTTGGGATGTCATATGTGACAGGATTGTCTTTACCTGGAGGCCCTGAGTCACACTAGATAGCTAACAACATGATTTAGAGTGGAACCTGGCCATACCAAGTAGCAATAGTGTGATATGGGTAAGGGGTTTGGTTCAGGCAATATCAGTCAAGTTCTAGAGGGGCCAGTGATGGAGAAAAATCATGTAGGCAATCAATCAACCACATCTTCATGACGAAGCTCTAATAGAAACTCTGAACACTGAGGGTGAGCTTTCTTGATTGACGGCACTCTGTGTTGTCACCTATCTATGCCTAGAGAGAAACACTGTCCTACTCCACACAGGGAGGACAAAAAGAAACCTGGCATTTCACACCACTCTGTCTTAAATTCATCTTTCTTCATTTTTTTATCTGAATATTTTTCCTATTATAAACCACAAATATAACAACTTTTAGTGAGCTTAGAGAATGCTTTTAGTGATTATTAAACCTAAACATGGTTTGGGAAATCCCAAAAATTGCAACTGATATAAAAAATCAGGATGTAATGAGAACTGCTCCCATCTAACTGCAAGGGGCCTGACTCTCACACTCTTCTGACAGTCAGTGAGCCTGAGGTCCACCCTTCCTCTGCTCTTGGCTGGCTATATCGTCCCTAGTGGCCCACTGATTCTGGGTGTCAATTAGCATCTTAAAAATAAGAATAATACTATAAAGTATAGGTGAAGATTAAATTATACATTATGATTGGGAGACCCATAGAATACATGATGGAAATAATCCCTCCACCATGTGCCCTTGAGTCCCTCTTGTCTTACCTAACAAGCTAAACTCACTGTTGACATCTCAATTCTGACTCTAATGCCTCTTGTCCTGGAAAGGGTGACCTCATACCTCCTTGTACGAGGTTTTCCATCATATAGAAAACCTCAAATATCCTCTTCTTCCATAGGGTCTTCCCTAAACCCATCCAGCTTAGCTTTCTATCCCAGGTACCTCTTCTTACTACATCTTCTTACTTTGTTCATAGGAATTATCCTCAACTGAAGTTCTCTTGATCATATTTTGATTCATGGATGTTCATCTTTCTGTACAGAACAAAGCTCCAAAACAGCAAGTACAATAGATCTTGTCTATGACTATATTTCTCGTGTCTACAGTAGTACTCAGCCATAATAGAATGAATATTTGATGAATTAATAAATTTCTTCCTTTAATTCGTAAGAAGGTCAAAGAACAGAACAGACAGAGTCTGACAGACAGCACACTGCTCCACTAAGGGGCCAAAATGAACATATTTTAACTAAACCCTTTATCTGCTATGTCTTCATCTCCTCACCTTTTAAACAGAATCTAGTTTTGTTTGAATTGTAATAAATTTGAAATCATTCCAGATGAAGGTAAGCTTTTCAACTCATTATGGATACCTTTATTGTGGAGCCAGTAGTAGCTGGTGGCAGTGGTGTTGGTGGTGGTGATTTGGTTTGGTTTATGCTATTTTTTAATTTAAAAAACTCTTTGCATTGGGCTGGTATTTGGTTGTAAACTTGGGTTTGTTAGTTTGTTTGTTTTTAATTTGTTTTGTGATGTAAAGAAAAAATGGTATAGTCAGTGGAGAATGCTGTCAAAAGAAAATCTCAGCATGTGGATAGAGAAGGAAATGGAGGAGAAAGGTTGGTTCTGTTACAGTGACCCGCCTGCAAACCTGGGCAAAGTGCCTTGTGTTTGAAGCTCCTTGGTGTCTCTTCTCCTCGTGTGACTGTTGGGAGAATTAAAGGAGACAATGTGAACAAATCCCAGCATGGAGGGCAGGGCTCCACAAATGCTGGGCCTCCCTGGAGTTTGTTCCTGTGGGTGAGTCTGGAACTCAGATGGGGAAGCTTTCTTTGATTGCACAAGATTTTTTCACCTGCAATTTTTTTTTTCTCACAGGGTAAGGATGAAGGAATTTGAGAATAGGAATAAATACCTCCAAAAGAAACTTTTTGTAGATTCCAGGAGGAGCAAATCAGCTTCTCTGGAGAATAGCCCCCTTGCTGTAGCTTCAGACTGATAGAGACACAAGCAGAGTTGTATTTCCATCTTTTCCTTGTTAGACAGAGATATTATGAACAGGTGAGATAAAACTATAGAGATGGGTGCATGTGGGGTGTATGTGTGCTGTCACTTTATTTTTGTAAGGAAAAGGTAAGTGAGAAAGAATCCCAAATCCAAATCCAGCCAGAAATAGAAGTTCAGAGTTAACACAGACCACATGAATGGTTTAGGGGTATGCCTTTTCCATTCCTTTTTTGTTATTGTGTTTACACTCAAATCCAGCACTCTTCTTTGTAAAATAGGCTTGTTGAGTCTGATAGCCACATCTTTCCCTGTGATTCCCTCAAAACCAGCTTCACCCAGCACTAAGGCAAAGCATATCACTTGTCAGCAAATCTCATAGTGTGTGTTTCTGTGTGTGTGGGGGGGGGTTTGGGTGTGTATGTGTGTGTGTGTGTGTGTGTGTGCAAAGAAATATATTACACAGAATTGTCTCACACAGTTGTGCAAATAGAAATCCCCAAAACTATAGTCAGCAAGCTGAATTTCTAAGGAAAGCTGATCATGTCAATTCCAGAATAAAAGCCAAAATGTTCAAGACCCAAGAGGACTCAATATTTCAACTCAAGTCCACAGGCAGGAAAATACCCCTCTATTCTGTGGGAGTTTGGACTTTTTGTGGATTTAGTGAGGCCCACATACAAAAATATATAAAATACATGCAAATATTCATAACAAAATAGAGTGGAAATACTCTTGATGATACAGCCCTCAAATTTCTGTAACTGGTCACTTGCTCATAGAAGGTGTCAAATAAAACATTATCCAGCGATATTTTAGGTGGAAATTTATAGTCAAGGAGTAGAATGTGAATATAATTTTGCTTAACTTTACTCTCACCCTCTTCTATGATCCATGTCATGAAAAAAAAAGATGAGTCTCATGTATCTCCAGAAATGAGCATAGATTCTGATACATATCAGTTTATTGAAAAATATTTGTTGCATAAATGAATGAAATGGATTACAAACTTTCTCAAGATAAACATTTTTGACTTAAGAGACTCCTGTTTGCTTTGCATTGCTCTAGGAGGTCCTGAAAAACTAAAATCAAATCCCACAAATTTTTATTAAAAATCTATTTTGAAATTTCTAAGAAACAGGTCTTGTTCTACCTCACAGCCTGAGGTGATTCAGAGGAAGAGACTTCTAACAGAGTGTAGAACCAAAGAATTGAGCCTAGATTAAGTTACATCATACTAGGTTGCCTAGGCAATGTGGTAGGTGGGAAAGGCCACAAATCACTATGAAATGTACTACCTCAAGTCTGAAGGTCCAGCCAAGGAATGGAAGTGGGTAAACAGGGCATAGGCAGGAAACAGTGAGCTGAGAACAGTGTAGACGGTGGAGTAAGCAATGAAACAGGCAAGTGGTTCAGAGTGGAGACCATGAGCATCAGCAGGGATGGACCTGCCCCACTCAAAGGTACCCAGCATCTAGGGTACAGCAGACTCTTGGCCTAAAGAAATTGTGCAGAGCAGATATCCAGAGCAGCATCCTGGGCTCAGTGCCAAACAAAGACATCATTGAAGTACAATGTCCAGAAGAAAGATATTGCTCCTATGAAGGGGAATCAGAGATCCAGGATAGACTCCCCATGCCCACTTACATTGATTCCCCTGAAAGATATGATGAGATAGATAAATTTCTTGACCTTCTCTGTAGTCACTTGTGTTATTTGTACACTATCTATGAAGTTGCACCTCTGACAAAGAAGCAAACAAGCAGTGATGATGGAAGAACTCTGAATTTTTATTCCTTCATGAGAGAGGTGGAAATCCTTAAGTAAAGATTGTTTTAATGCATCTTTAAGTCATGGGTGAAAGCTGAGAAAGTGTAACAAGAAGAGATGCTGAGAAAAGCAAGGAGATAACCCAGAACACCAGTGTGAGAAACATCACACTAGAGACAACCAGAAAGAGGGTCCCAACACACAACAATAATAGACAGTACTGGAGGCTCCCACCTGAAAGTCCTTCCCATCATAGGCTGAGGATGGGCAAGGAGAATTGGGGAGCTAGTATTCAGAAGGCAGAACACTGGTAGAAAAGCATGGCTGGGTCAGGCAGGCAGAGACCAAATCTCTGAAGAAACTCGATGGGTGTCATTAACATCACAGACTCACAACTGCCTATTGGTAAAGTGGTAGGGGGCATGAATGATGGTGGTAACTAAGGCCACAATGAAACCACAGATAAGGAGGACTACTATAAGAGGAATGACCATTTAGTGCTATAAAATATTAATGTTTATACAGATGGGCCAGCAAGTGGTAGTCAGCAGGTTATCTGAACAGGGTGAGTGAACGAACCCACCATGCACAGATCTGGAGAAAGAATTTTCTAAGCAAAGACAGCAAAAGCAAAGACTCTGTGATGGGAGGCACATGGCAAGTCCCAGGAGCTGCAGTGAGAGTTGGGCAGTTTCCCTTCTCCTGTTCACAGTCACATCCCTGGACCTTTCCATCCTCAGTCCTGAAGCTGGATCTTCACCCTTGCTTGAGAAATGCATTCCAAATTTGTCCCTTTTATCCGAAAAGGGCCCATTTTTAAGCAAAGTGTTTGCCTCCTTCAGAGAGACAGGACTTCTGTCAGGTAACTGATGTGCCTCTAAGTCCCATGACAAGCAGCCCCATCCCTGGGACCCCCATGTGTCTGATGATCACACTTGCTCATGTGCCTTCCAAGTCAGGTAACACACTCAAGAGGAAGTGAAGTCTTTCACAAGAAGCAAGTGTGAGATGGAGAGAGGGTAGGAAAAGGGACAAAGAGATTCACAGTCATGCCCCTTCTCACTTCTGAAGAGAAAGCAAAGGCATCATTTGTGATCCCCAAAGAAGATATCCCCAGGACTGTGTAATAGGAAAAGCAGGTGGGAAGTAGAAAGGCAGCAGGGAGGTGTGGAATATTTTCTTTTGCTTTGTTGGCATTGGAAAGCTAAAATAGAATCCGCCACCTGTGATTCTAGTCCTGATTGCAAAACATTCTGTTATTTAGCTTTGGGGCTGTAGTTAGCAGATTGTCAGCTTGGCCTTCCAGTGCTGTAGCAGCCAAAAAGATTAGACATTTTAATTTCCTGAGCAGGTGCAGAATCAGGATTGGTTTCAGGATACCTGTGAAAAGCAAAATAGAGATGGGAAGAGAAAGCAAGAACTGAGGTGATATGTGTGTGGGTGGTGGAGTGAGGTAGGCAGAAGCCGAAGAGAGAGGCAAAGAGAAAGGGGATATTTAGACACATGAGAGAGGAAACACCAGAAGCAGAAAGGGAGACACGGAGATGCTGGTCAAAGGGCACAGAGTTTCAATTACACAGGAGGAGAAAGCTTTTCAGATCTATTGCACAGCATGGGAACTACAGTTATTAAAAATATATTGTGAATTAAAAAATTGCTAGGAAAGTAAATTTCACAGGTTCTCACCATAAAATAAATGATAAGTTTATAAGCTGATTGATATGTTAATTAGCTTGTTTTAATCATTCTGAAATGTACCCATCTACATTGGAATCAGGGTGCATAGAGAAGCAGCAGGTGCACGCAGCTCAACAAACATGGCTATGAGGTGATATGTGTGTGGGTGGTGGAGTGAGGTGAAGATATCGAACAGTTCAGGGAAGATACTATGGCCTCATCTCAAGGGGAGAAACAGACTCACTGAAATTGAGCCATCAAAATGGTAGGGAGAGTCATGGCGCTTGCTCTATTCCATGCTCTATGATTGCCTTCCCACCTCCCTCTCACACCTAATAAACGATTGAATGCATTTATGAACACATGGATCCTATCCTATTCCAGTCTCTGAGTGATGGTGACAAGAAATGAGATGATATAATGATTATTGTACATGTTTGTGCTCAAAGTCTATGTTTGCATCAATTTCTTCAGGATTCATTAAGCTCACACTATGTGTTAAGTATGTACTGACCACACAGGCGCACCAAGATAATAGTGATCCCTTTCCTCAGAGAACTGGAGAGATAATGACTGAAGGAAATGAAAAGGCATTATACAAAATGATGGAGATGGTACAGAGGCATGGCAAACATAATAATGATGGTTCCTGCCTCACAAGATTATATAATGACTAAATTAGGTAATATGTGTAATTTGGCACAGCGGATGACTCAAAGTGACCATTGTGAATTTAAAAATTGCTAGGAGAGTAAATTTTACCACAAAACAATGATAAGTATATAAGGGGATGTGTATTAATTAGCTTAACTTAATCATTCTGAAATATATACATATATAAAAACATCACATTGTATCACATAAATATAAATAACTATATTTTGTCAATTAAAAATAAATTTTTAAAATGCTCTGTGAAACTACTTGTGGGAAAGTACAGAAGACCTGCTTATATCCTTTCTTATCCCTATTATAATACAAAGATTAAGCATATGGAAGGGCAAAAAATAAAACTTTTGACCTTAGCAAATAGAAAACATCTATTTCAGGTATGATAAAATAGTAAAAAAAAAAAATCCTGCCCCTGTAAGGGGTCTAAAAATAAATATTGGGCTCAGATATAAAGCTAGGAACAAAAAGATGGCATAGACCTAAGAACCAGGGAGGAAGTGCATTTTCTTTTTAAACCAGGATTGAATTCAGGGGCACTTAACCATTGAACCACATCCACAACCTTTTATTTTTATTTTTTTATTTTGAGACAGGGTCTCACTAAGTTGCTTAGGCCCTCACCAAGTTGCTGAGGCTTTGAACTTACAATCCTCCTGCCTCAGCCTTCTGAGCTGCTGGGATTACAAGCATGTGCCACCATGCCTGGCAAAGACAGTGCATTTCTAATACTGAAAACAGCAGGACAATTGGTTATGTCCCCACCCCACCTTCATACACAGCTACCAAAAACTAAGTAAAAAGGAACATTGGTTTATTACTGTCACAAAGTCAAGAGAATGGAGAGAGTTTCCTTTTTAGACACAACACAAAAGAAATGCTTAAAATTGACAGTGGAGTAGATTTAGGAGAAAATCTTCTTGCAAACCAGAGCATTCCCCTACATAAGAGAATAGTAAAGAAGCTTCTAGGCCACAGTGAAGTAAAAATACCTATAACAACAACAATGAATCTCAATTCAGCTCAATTAGGTCTATAAGCTAGACCCTCACCCTAAATGTTCAGGAAAAGAAAAGGTAATAGACCAATTTTCAGATAGGAAAGTAACAATTCCACTGAACTATACAAGATATCTAACTTTCAACAAAAAATTATGAGGCAGAATAACAACTCAGGAAAATATTTTCTGTCAGGAAATTAACCAAATAGCACAACCAGAGTCAGATATAACACAGATGTTGGAAATATCAAAAACAGAGCTTAAAATAACTGTGATTAATATGTTGAGAGCTCTGATGGAAAAAGTATTCAACCAAGAACAGATGGGTAATATATGCAGAGATAAAAACTATAAAGTCAAACCAAAAGGAAATGCTACAAGTGCAAAACACTGTTACAGATATGGAGAATGCATTTTAAAGTCTCATCAGTAGACTTTGAACAGGTTAGGAAGAATCTCCAAAATTGAAGATCAATCAATAAAAATTACACAAATAGAAATACAAAGCAACAAATAAGGAAAAATACAAGAATGTCTACAAGTGTGAACATATATCAAGTAGGATAATACATGTATAGTTGGAATTCCAGAAGGAGAAAGTAAAACTGGGGAGAAGAATGTTGAAAAAAATTACCATCAACAATTTTCCAAAATTATGACTGAACCATTGATCAGAAAAGCTCACAGAACACCAAGAAAATGCAAAACACAACAAAAACCAACAAACAAAACCAGAAAACACCTGGGTATGTCATATCCAAACTGCTGAAAACACAGTATGGATAAAATATAGAAAGTAGACAAAAACAAGCAAACAAAATAAAACAACAACAACAACAACAAAAATAAAACTACAAGAGAAAAAATAAGAGAATTACAGAAGACTTCTCTTCAGAAACTATGCATGCCAGAAGGAAATGGAGTGACATCTTTAAAGTGTTGGTTTGGGAGACTATTATTGCAGAATTCTATATATCCAGGTAGCATATATATATTTTTTTAAAAGAAGGGAAAGAAATTTTTTTCAGGAAAACAACTGTGAAATAATTCATCACTCTTAGACCTGCACTATAAGAAACATGCAAGGAAGGATTTCAATCAATAAGTAGAAAACTACAGAAAATTTAGAGCTACATTTAGTAATGCACACTACTCTTAACAAATGATGGTAAATACAATTCACTTTTTTTATTTCTAACATCTCTTGAAAGTAACCAGTTAAACCCAAAATAGTAGTGAAATATTGTATGATTACAATATCTCCCTAAAGCAGTTTATAACAAAAAATAACATAAAGGATAAGATTCATAAATTGGGAGTACATTATCATAAGATGTATAACACAGCAAGTAAGGTGGTATGGTATGTGTTTTAATCAACCTTTTTTGGTTTCAGCAACCGAAATACCTGACAAGAACAACTTAGAGAAGGAAAAGTTTTAAAGTTTGTTTTGGCTTATGGTTTCAGAGATTCAATTTTTGGTTGGCCAACACCATAGCTCTGGGACCAAGGTGAGGCAGGACATCACATTAGAAGGACATGGCACAGGAGATCAGTTCAGGACACGGCAACAAGGAAGCAGAGAGACCTCCACTCACCAGGGACAAAATATAAATCCCCAAGGGTCACTCCCTATGACCTACTTCCTCCATCCACACCCTACCTGCCTACAGTTACTACTGAGTTAATCCATCTCGATGGATTAATACATTAATTAATTTCACCTCTAAACATTCTTGCATTGTCTCACACATGAGCTTTTTGGGGAATCCCCTAACTAAACTACAATAATATTATTGGTTCAATTTTTATTGAACCAATAAAGAGAAAAAGCAAAATATCTCTCTCTCTCTCTCTCTTTCTCTCTCTCTGTCTCTCTCTCTGTCTCTCTCTCTCTCTCTCTAACACACACACACACACACACACACACATACATATTCACATGCACACATACAAATGAACGCAATCTAAATGTAAACAGAAAATGGAGAGGGAAAACAAGTACAGTGAAAAAATGGGAAAAAAGTTAACAAGATATAAACTTAAGATATAACAAGTAGATTTTAGCCCAACTTTCTCAAAAATTTTATTAAGTAGAAATGATTTAAGTATGCCATTAAAAGAAAGAAACTGAGAATTAACTAGTAAAAACTGTCTGCTATAAACATACTAAGCATAAATACAAAAATAGATCAAGAACAAAAGAATAGAAAAAATAGGTTGTAAATAGTAGGTAGAAGAAATTCAGAGAAACTACATTAATATTCAAAGTATATTTTAGACAAAGGAATATCAGCAAGGATAAAGAAAAATGTTGCATAATGACAGAGATGTCAATTGTCAAAAAATACACATAAACTGTAAATGTCTTGACCTAAAAAGAGAGTTTCAATATAGATTAAGCAAAAACTGATCTGAATAGAGAAGCAAACCTATAAATATGCCTGGAAACTCTGTTACTTATCTCTCAGAAGCTAATAAAACAAATAGATGGAAAATCAGTAAGAGCATAGATAACCTGAAGAGCATTACAATCAGCTCAAAAAAATGGCATTTAAAGAATACCATAGACCCAAACACAGAATACACATTCTTTGGAAGTGTACATGTAACATTCACCAAGTTACATCATAATCTGGGCCAGAAAAAGCAAACCTTAACAAATATTTAAAATTTTAAGTTGCCCAAATTATGTTCACAGAGAATAATAGAACTAAAGAAGAAATCAAGGTATCTGGAAGGTCCTCAAATATTTGTAAACTAAATAACACATCTCTAGCCAATGAATCAAGAAGAAACCATGAGCAACACTTGAAAATATTTTGAAATGAATGAAGAATAGCATAACATATCAAATTTTTTGCTGTATCAAATGCAGCTAAAGAAATATTTAGAGGAATATTTGTAACATTAATTATGTATACTGGAAAAGATTAAAAATCTCAAATCAATTATTAGAAACCTTAAGAAACTAAATAAACAATCAAGCTAAAAATAAGAAGAAAGCAAAAAACAATAACATCAGTCAGTAGATCAATGAAATTGAGAACTCTCACTCTACAACAAAGAAGTAATCAATGAAACCAAAAGGTAAATCTTTGAAAGACATTAATGAGATTAATAAACCTCTAGCTAGACTGACTCTTCCCCCAACAAAACAAGAAAAGAAAAAGGAAAGAAGGAAAATAAGAAGAAAGGGAAGGAGGGAAGAAGAGAGGAAGGAAGAGAAAATAAAGAGATTAAGTTTTAACTTTTCAGAAATGAAATAAAACATAACTACTGATTCTATAGATATTTAAAATAATAAGACAATACTAAAAGCTCTATGCCCCATAAATTTACATGTAACCTAATAGTAAAATATCTATTAAAAAATTAAATTTGTGGTAAAGATGTTCCACAGAAAAATCTGAGGCCCAGATGGTTTATTATTAAATGTTACCAAACATTTAAGAAGGAAAAAATACACCAATTCAGTGCAAATATTTTCAGAATATAGAAAGTGAGAATCACTTCTCAATTCATTTAATTAGTTCAATATTACTGTGATACCAAATAATGACATTACAAGGAAAGAAAGTTAAGTATTAAAATCCCATATGAATATGAATGTGAAAGTCCTCAGCAACACACTAACCAATCACTTCCAACCATCCAAGTGTAATTTTTCTTAGGAAAGTAAAGCTGGTTCAACATGCAAAATCATATCAATCTAATTAATCATTTTAATAAAAGAGAAACACCACCATATGAGATACTCAACAACATAGAAAGCCTCTCCTAACACTCAACATTAATTTATGACAAAAACTCTCAGCAAACTGGGTACAGAAAGGAACTTCTTCAATATACCAAAGGGCACTACAAAATAACCTACACTTAATGTAATACACATGGATGAAAGATTGAATACATTTCTTGGGAAGCTGGAATAACCCAATGGCACCTGCTTTTGCCATTTTAATTCACCATTTTTAAAAAATGAAGTTCTTGATCAGAGTAACAAAACAAGAAAAAGAAATGAAGAACATAAAGATTCATGGGAGAAGAAATACAGTTGTTTCTATGCATGCAAAACAATATTGTCTATGTAGACATTTCCTGAGAACCTTCACAAAATTATTAAAATAAGTCTACTGAAGTCCCAGAGCCAATATCAATATACCAGTATTCTATGTGTGATCCTACATATGATTGACAAGCTGAATCTAGAATTTATACAGAAAATAGAAAGAGTTAGAATAGCCAGAAGCTATTCAGGAAAAGTACAAAGTTAGTATATTCATACCACCTATAATACAAAGCTACAGTAGCAAAAACTTTACCAAAGAATATATACAGATTGCAAGTAGAACAAGTTACACATACAAAATTGCTCAACCTAATTAATCATTAGGGAAATGAAAATTAAAACCACACTGAGAGTCCACTAAAAAGCTATTAGAATGCCAGCTCCACCAAATAAAAAATGCCATGGCAGAATAATGACTCCTAAAGGAGTTCACATTCAAATCCCCAAAACCTTTGAATATCTTATATACTAAATGGCATGTAACTTTCAAATTCTCTTAACTGCAAAAGCAAAGTATAAATCCATCTATTAACTTTGGTTTTGGCCATATGACTTACTTAAACCAATACAGTTAGTGGTCACTCCCTGGTCAAAGGCTGAATGGTGACTGTCTTGCTCTTGGGCCTCTCTCATACCATGAAAAGAACTTGCCCCCACTAGCTTATTAGTCTCCCAATGGGTAAATAGATTCACAGAACTGATCTCAACCCTGATTAGCCAAGCCCTAACCAATCCACAAATCCATGAGATTAAATGTTAGCTTTAAACATTTTAGTTCGGGAGTAGCTTGTTGTGTAATATATGTGTAGCAAACCAGTGACGATGGGCAGGTAAGACTTTCTAAACAAGTACAGTTAGAGCAGAACTCAGTACATTGTGGTTAAATCAGAAATATACCTGTTAGAAATCTGGATTCTTTTGCTATTCAACCATAAACAAACTTTTAGCCTCCATTGACCTTCATTTCTTTGTCAGTTAAATTAGATACTCTCATATAGTGTATTATTGGTATGCACTATGCCTGAAAATGAGTAAGATCAAATTCCATGTTGGCAGGATTTGAAATGAACAAGAAAGGCCTTTGGATTCTATCAATTCTATTAATAAATAAAAAGTAGAAGGGGAACCAGGAGTTTATTGACTTAACCTCACATTGGATTTCTGATTGACTCCCAGGTAGAATGTCAGAACAAATCCCTGCTAATACAGGGTAATGTGGAGTCATTTTATGCATCAATCATCTTGAAAAACAAGGTATCAAAGTAAGTATAGATCAAGAGTGGCCAGGTCTCCTGCAGAGCTGAAAATATTGACTTGTGGTAACCACTGCCCAATAATATAACTTGTTTTTCACTCTCACATTGTCATTTAGTGTGTTGAAAGCGCTAGTTTTGCTTAATAAGGCATTGGCCAAAATGTGATCTGTGAAACAATACTTTCTTGGAATATTACTTGTTGTGTCATGGGAAGAATTTATTTTTATAGCCAAGGTGATTTTTAAACTTCTGAACTAAGCAAAGATTCATATTTAATATGCTTACAAACCTTGTATATTTTCAGAAGAACAAGATAAGGAAAGGTGTTATGTATAGCATACTACATTGTCCACCCTCACTGACCATGAAAACATTTTTCTGAGTTGCATCTTATGGTACTGTGTTTTGGAGAATATGTTTACACCAACACTGGGCTTATAAAAATGCTAGGGTGGGACAGACAATAAAACATGAGGTTACAAAAATGACTGATTTTTCTCAATAGCCATAAAACAAAATAATATTCCTATAGAGAGATAAATTTTACTTGGTGCCACCATTATGGACAGGGACAATAATGTATGCCATTTGTACTTAAAGAGAAATTATAATAAATCTAATGAAAATTAAGCAGAGTCTAAGAATTTTTATTAAAGTGCCTACAATTTATTAGGCATCTCTCAAGTTCTATACAGATTACAAGACACTTTACATATATTATCTCATGCATGTTTCCTATGACAACCCAAAGAAGTAGAAATTATTATCCCTATTTTACAGACAAGAAAGTTCAGAGTGTGAGATTTTCCTAAAGTTATTTGGCAAAGGGTAGGCGGAAGCAATTTTATTAGCAATTCTCTCACCCATGAGTCCCAATCTTGTGTCTAAATTCACCCAAGTACAGTTGTACATAAGTTTCTTTAAAATTTTCCCCATTAGTTGACAGTGATGTCCCAATACATGTACCCCCCAAAATTGTCTGACAAAGGTCAAAATGAGCCTTGAAAGGATCAATTTCCTTCCAACTTATTTAGCAACATCTCAGAACAACTCACAATGATAGCAGTGTGATTACAGATTATCCAGCACCCAGCAAAGTAAAATTTACAACGTCTTTCTTTCATCCAAGCAAAATACCAAGCATGCAAAGAAGCAAGAAAATATATTCCCTACTGAGGAGAAAAATTCAGTCAATAGATGCAGAAATGACAGAGATGATAGAATTAACAAATGATAATATGAAAGAAATTATGCAAATACATTTTGTATATCCTAGAAGAATGTTTCGAAATGTAGACAACTAAATTGTTCACTTTAAAATGACTAATTTCATTATGTGAGTTTCACCTCAATTTAATAGTATATGTTTTTAAATAAAGTGAAGTATTCTGGTAGGAAAGGTGGAGAGGAAACTCCAGATAATATAAATAATGTGAATAATTACATGCAGTTCATAAAAAGGAGGATGAAGGCAGGGATCTGCAAGTAATTAATTCAGTATGAGAGTCTGACATTTCTGGGCCAGAATTGGAGATTCAAGAAACCAGAAAGGCAGGCAGAGAACAGTGATATAAGTGCCATGCTACAGGACTTGATTTGATTTAGCAGGGGATAGGGAATGGTTAGAAGGCTCTAAACAAAGAGGGGCATGTTCATATATAGGTGATATATGGTAGATCATGCTAGGCATTTACTGGAATGTGAGAGGGGAGGACCATGCACATACAAGTAAACGGTTAGGAAACCTGTGGACAGAGTCCAGCTAAGGGATATAGAAGGTATATAGGGGAGGGAAGTGGTAACAAGACTGAAAATAAGGAGAATACGTAAGAAATATTTGGGTGGTAAAATGGGCAAGACTAGATAACTGATTGAAGCACGAAGTGGAAGGAGTAAATACTAGGTGTTGACTTCCAGGTGTCCAATCCAGGTGCCTGAGTGGATGCTGGCACCACCACCTCAGATAGGAAGGAATCTTATGCAAAATATATTCTGTTAAAATCCCTGAAAGAATTGGAACATGGGTGAGTTTTCCTGTGATAATAACACTCATAAATTACCAAAAGAATCTCAAACTGATTATATAATTTACCTAGTTACCTTGTCACCCTTCCTTCTCAGAAGTCTATGACTCCACTCCTGCCCCAATTACCCAATGTCCTTCTCTGGGGAGGAGTTGTTATTCCCAAATTTACCAGTAGAAAACCTGTCTGCTTCATTCATCATTTAAATTCTTGTACTTGATTGCCAACATAAATAGGTTTATAACCTTTTCGTTGGATGAAATGACATCTGCTTTTCACTGTGCTTAACATCTGGCTATTCCAACAAAGCATATAATTATATTTAATGGATGGGAAGTGTCTAATGGATTGCAGCCAAGTATCTGAATAAGACTGGAAAGCATAAAGACAATTTTTAGGGATTTTTCTGATAGAATTCCCAGACTAGGGGAAAAAAATTCCAGGTGTATGTTGAGTGTTCATGCCATATCTGGTAAAAAACACTTGTGAAGCCTCCACACTAAAATGAATACATGCTCGGTACCTGGACATAGTTCAGTGACTTATAAAAGCTGTTAATCCAGTGGGGAAGTCCTAGAAGTCAACAGCACTAGCAGCATGATAAAAGTGAAGATGGAGACATAAGGCAGGGACTTGAGCAGCACCCCATAGGACCACTCAGAAGAGTCTGAGAAGGTAGGAATTCAGAGGAGGATAAAAGGAAGGGGAAAGATTCAAGCAATCAGCAAGGATTAATGAAATAAGTGAGCAGTAAAATTTCAGGCAGAGGCAACAGTAAATGTAAAGTAATGAAGTCCTACACAGATGCTATTTGGGGGAGTTCATCAAATTGATAAAGGGCATGTATGAAAAATCTATAGGTAATATCATACTTAATTGTAAAAAAAAAAGTGTTCACCAACTACCTTGGTTCCATAAGGTATAAGCAAAGTGTACTTTCAGGGATGAGAGGAAGCCAGAGATCAGCCAGGTTGGACCACTGAAAGCCTCAAGGCCTGAGGGTGCTTGTGAATGATTCCCTGAAAGCCCAGGAACCACTGAAAGATGGATAACAGAAGAGCGATTTGATCAAATTTTCTTTTCAACAAGCCGGAAAAGTACTGAGAAGAGGCAGTTATAAGAAGGTAGAACCAGAGGCTCTCAGAAGAAAACTGAAAACTCCAAGGGAGAAGTGCTAAAGTGAGAAGGAGCCATCTACAGGACTCATGAAGCCATGTGACCTCAAGGAAGACCATAATTCTTCAGCTTCAATTTCCTTATCATTAAAATGGAAAAAAATAGGATCTCACTTTTAGATATTTTTATGTCAAATCCACTAAATTATAGGCTTATTTATGTTGCACTAAATCAAAACAAGAGATGCTTTCAAAGGAACCACATGGAACTGGCCTTGGGAACCTTCCAATATATGCAAAATAACAAGAACTAAGATGATTTAGAATCAATATCATACTAACACATGTCTAGATGCTGGAGTAAACCCACAAATGGAGATGACAAAACATCATAGTGAAAAATGCTGGTCTAAAACTCACAGACCCATGATTCCATCTTTGTCCCATCACTTAACAGGCTGTGCTTTCTGCCCCAAATCAACCCTTTGAGCTTTCATTTCCTATTATAAGTGAAGACATTCTCCTTGAAATCAGATAATATGAGGAAGAATATAGCACAGCCCTTGACACATATTAAGGCTCAGTGACCAATCTGAGGTCCATAGAATTTATAATTTACCCCAGAAAGTCAGTGAGGATCAGAGGTGGACCCTGCATCTAGGTCTGTCTCACTCCAGAAAATGTATGTTCTGATCTGAAGTGTGCTGAGATCATTAAACTTAAAAGTTAAGTGTTTAATCAGATCAAGTACTATTATCTGGAAAATTAGAAGACAAGCAATACCAACAAATTAGGTAGCTTGGGAAAAATGGACAAATACCTAGATGCTGAAAACTACTGAAATTAATAAGAAGACATAGAAAATCTGAATAGATTCTGCTATGAAACAGAAAAATAAGCTACATAAAAAATCCCACGAAGACAATCCCAAGACTAGAATGATTGATGATTTCTATTAAAATTTCAAGAATATCGATTCTATCAAAGCTTTCCAAAAAACAAATAAGAAGGCAGTACTT
Source organism: Glaucomys volans (assembly GCA_020662805.1). NCBI lineage: Eukaryota > Metazoa > Chordata > Mammalia > Rodentia > Sciuridae > Glaucomys > Glaucomys volans. The sequence goes on from JAJEJO010001574.1 coordinate 69,962, forward strand.
CTCAACTCATTATTGGACATTAGTATTACCCTAATATGAAATCAGAAACAGATATCACAAGAAAATAAATTTACTGACCAGTATCTCTACTAATATAGGTATAAATATTCTCCCCAAGATATTAGCCAACTAAATCCAGAGACAAATGAAAGGGATTATATACTATCATCAATTTGGATTTGTTCCAGGAGTGCAAGATTGTTTTAACATCCAAAAATCAATTAATGTAATTATCCATCAATAGAAAAAAACACAAAAACCATGTAATCATCTTGATAGATGCAGAAAAAATGGCTAACAAACTCCAAGACATTTTTATGATAAACACATTCAACGAACTAGAAAGGGGATTTCATCTAAATGATAAAGGGCATGTATGAAAAATCTCCAGGTGACATCATACTTACTCGTAAAAAATAACGTGATCACCCAATGATCGAGGAACAAGACAAGAATGTTTGCTTTTGCTACTTCTATTCAACTTTTCTTCTTGAAGATCTCGCAATTAGTCAAAAACATATAAATATTTTAAAGGCATTCAAATTGGAAAATAGGAAATAGATCTGTGTCTTTGTAGATGGCATGATTTCATATATAGAAAATTCTAAGAAATACACTGCACAACCATTAGAATTATTAAACAAGTTTAGTATGATTGGAGGGTACAAAATTAATATGCATAAATCAATTTCATTTCTATACACTAACATAAACAATTTAAAAATTAAGTAAGAAAATATTATATATAATATCTTTTAAATAATAAAATAGGCATAAACATAACAAAATAAGTGCCCACACTGTATACTTAAAACTACAAAATTGTTTAAAGACGTTAGAGATCTAAATACATGGAAAGACACTCTATATCCATAAATTGTTAAAATGACAATATTATCAAGCATGCTTGTAATCCCAGCTACCCAGAAGGTTGAGTCAGGAGGATCATAAATTTAAGGTCAGCCTCAGCAATTTAATGAGATCCTATCTTAAAAAGAAAGAAAAGAAGAAAAAGGGCTGAGGATGTAGCTCTATAGTTGAGCAACCATGAGGTTAATCACCAGTACCACACACAGACAGAAAAATGATACTACACTTCAAATTCCTCTGCAGATTCCATGCAGTTTCTATCAAGATCTCAACTGTCTTTTTGCAGAAATAGATGAACTAATTCTAAAATGTATATGGAAATTCACGGGACTCAATATAGCCAAAGCAGTCAACAGAAGAATATAGGGCTCATTCTTTTCAATTTTAAAATGAACTACAATACTACAGTGCTCAAGATAGGGTGGTACTCTTATGAAAATAGATAAGATAGGTGGAATACAATTGAGAGTCCAAGATTAAACCCTTGTTTTTATTGCCAACTAATTTTCAACAAGAAGGCCAAACTAATGGGAAAAGAAAACAAACAAACAAAAATATGCTGATAGATTTAGATATCCACAGACAAAAGAGTGCAGGTGAACCCTTTTCTCTTACCACATATGAAAATTGACTTGAAATGAATCATGGATCTAAATGTAAGAGCTAAAATCACAAAACAGGATCTTTGAGACCTTGACTTGGACAAATCCTCCTTAGATTATAATGCCATAAACTTATAGCAAAAATAAAATAGATAAACTTGACCTTGTAACAATTTAAAACCTTTAAGGGACACCACCAAGAAACTGAAAAGATCTAAGAATAGGAGAAAATATTTGCAAATATTTCATGTATTAAGGGACTTTTATCTAGAAGTTATAAGAATTCTTACAACTCAAACTAAGACAAATAACTCAGTGCAAAAATGGGCAAATGATCTGAATAGAAATTTCTGAAAGAAATATTCAGGAAGTACATGAAATGCTGCTCAGCATATTAGCCATCCAGGAAGTGTAAGTCACAAGCACAATTAGTTCTACTTCACAGCCACTAGGATGACTATAATAAAAAGCCAAGACAGATCAAAAAATCCAAGATGAGATGTATTGGCAAGGACATGGAAAACTCAAAACCCTCAGAACTGTTGATGGGATGTAAAATTATGCAACTGCTATGGAAAACATTTTAGTAACTCCTTAAAAAGTTAAACATACACTCATTATTTGATTTTACATTTCTACACACACACACACACACACACACACACACACACGTATTCCAAGGAATAATCAAAACATATCTCCATACAAAAACTTACACAAAACTTGTTCATAGCAACACTCTTCACAATAGCTAAAACAGGAAAACAATTGATGAATGGATAAACAAATGTGATATGCCAGTATAATACTATTCAGCAATTGAAAGCAATGCAGTACAATGCAGTGTCAATTAATACTACAGCATGGATGGACCTTGAAAATATGCTATGTAAATGAATCCAGATACAAAAGATCACAGATCATACAATTCCATTTATATGAAATGTCAAGAATATGCAAATCTACAGAGACAGAATTGGATTTGTAATAACCTACCATTGCTGGGAGGTGATTTGAGGAGAAATGTGAGGTAATTGATAATGGCTACAGTTATATATTTTGGAATAATGAAAATGTCCTAAATTTGATTATGGGATGATTATATAACTTCATGACTATACTAAAAACCTTGGGTCAGTTAATGGTACATGAATCATCTCTCAATAATTCTGCTATATTCACAGCAACAATAGAAAAAGTCATGGCTGTTGACTAAATGAAACTATATTTTCTTTCTTAATGTTTCACTTGATTTTGACTGAGAAGGCTCCCCCCTTACCAAAAGCAAACATTTACATATAAGAGTTGCAAATTTTGGTGGTTGGAATATAAGAGAAAATAAGCATTATTTTTAAATTGAAATTTCATATCATTTTATTAAAATTCTCACATGCTGCCTTTTCCTCCAGCACTGCCCTAATATCCTTCTGATGCAATTGCAGACAGTCTGCACTGCATGGTTTGTTGAGATGCCAGGACAGGAGGCTAGTCAGACACCTGCTTTATTGTGGGAATCCTCTGGAAGATACCAGGCAATCCAAGAGCTCCAGATGTCAATGGGTGGCTGGGGATGTGGATGTGGAATCCTGGAAGCCTTTTCTCTGGCCATGAGACTCTGCACAAGCCTCTGATCTTCTGTGGGATTCTCATGCCTTTTCCTTGTTATTACAGATGTTCTAGCTATTTCACCGGACCCGTGTAAAAGATAAAACTAAAGTATATGAAAGCAATTTGAACAGTTTTTAATCGCTTTACAAATGTATAACAACAAGCTTTGGGGAATCCTGTGTTTCTCCTGTCATTTTCTCATCACTATAACCAAAATACCTGACAAGAACAACTTAGGGAAGAAAATATTTATTCTGATTGATGGTTTCAGAAATTTCAGTCCACAGTTATCTGGCTCTAAGGCAGAATGGAGGAAAGCTGCTCAGTTCAAGGGAGCTGGGAAAAAGAGAGAAAGATGCCAGGGATAAGTGACCTCTTTCTCCAACCATGCCTTACCTGCCTGCAATTACCACTCAGTACTCCATTCAAATTATTAATCCACTGAATGGATTAATGGTTATAGTCCTCATGATCCAATCATTTCAAATAAAATTCCACTTACAAACATTGCTTTGTTGGGGAACAAATCTTCAACAAATGACCTTTTGGGGAGAGGGGAATTCCAGATCCAAACTGTAACTCTGCCAAAGTCCTCACCTTGCAGACAGAGCACTAGAAGAATTGAGATGAGTTACTGACCAGATATTGGCAGAATTGGATCTAGAATCTGAGTCTTTGTATCCCTCTCCCTCTGAACATGACTCCTGGTCATCCACAGACCTTAACCCTCTCCCAGAAAATTACAGGAATCCATTTCCTTTGCACTCCATGCCTGTGTTTTTTTTTTAATCCATCACAAGTTACAACATCTGCAACTTTAGAATATTGATCATTTCTGGGTCAGCAATTCTTGTTTGATGTTGGTTGACCAAAAAAGATTAAAGAAGTATCTTAAGTAGCCACCAGATTGATCATCCAATTATTAATGGGAAGATTTCTTTCTGACACTTTTCCTACTTTTGTATTTTCCCTCAGGAAGAAAAAGTTCACAGGTCAGGATCAAAGAAGATAATTTATGTGTAAAGGGCTTTGTGACTGTCAAATATGTCATTTAAAAGAATGTCAAATTTTCTTTTTTGTGGGAAATAAATGTACTGCACATGAATTGCTTAAAACAATAAAGTATGCCATCAAGAAAATTCTTAAATCAATAGATTTCCTTGATTGTGAAAATTTGTGGATTTTCAGGGTGAGCATTTACCTGGAGGATGAGAAACTTGTTTGGAAAAAAGTGGTGGATTCCAAACAGTTTGATCATTCTAAGCCAGAGCAAAGAAATCAGGCCAACATTTCCATCATTTCTCTTTGTAGATAAAAGTGTAAATAAACATGTGAGCTCATGTTTAACACTGACTCTAACCTCACTCCCAACACAGACTCTTTGATCTCTGCCCTCCCTCTGTACCCACCTTCAGCCAAGAGCTGCTTCATCTGCTTACTCTTCATGTATCACAGACTATGCTAGCTTCCTAATGACACTCCCATAACTCAATTGGTCAATTCTTTCTTTGAGACTAAATCCCTGTTCTCCTTATCTCACCACCCAGCCCAGTCACACAGGTAAAATAAGATCCAGTGTTGTGAATCTCTCTTAACAAGGCAAGTCTCACACTATTTATCTCTGTTCCCTCCTGACTGTGACTTCCTGAGAACAGGAATGACATTTAAAAGGACTCTTTCCTTCATTACTCTTTGCTCTTTGACAGGTCCTGTCATAGACCAGAAGCTGCACAGACTTCTTGCTGAGGGCAATGACTCTCAGACTCTGGGCTTTAGGATCACCGATTCTTGCTAGAAGAAAGAAGTGCAAGACCTTCAAAGAGTCCTGACGGGCAGGACCACTGACCCTCTGTTCTGATTTTTTTCTCCCCCTTTCTAGACTGCAGGATCCTTGAAGCCAGAGGCCATGTCTTCATCCTGGCATAATGTGTCTATGGAAGGCACTTGGGAAGGGTTAGGGCACAATGGATTAGTGAAAATTCCAGCCCAAAGAAGGGTCATTCTGGCAGGTCCCAGGAGGAAGAGCATATTTGAGTTGTACTCATGGCCTGCATAATTTATAGAGTTAAGGACTTAAAGATTTCTATTGTATGTCTATTACTGTTGGTTGACAAATCACACACATCCCTCCATGTGATTTGTGGAAGTGTAGAGAATCTCCAACCCCAGAGAAAGGAATGAAATGGCCAAAACAAAATCTAAGTTATGTCAGCCATAAAGCTTGTGGCATCCCAGAACCCGGTGAGCACATGAAGACTTGTCTCTAGGTCCTCAGTCTCTGTCTTCACCCTCTTTCTTTTTTCTCATTGTATTTCCTTTTTGCTCACCTGAGCATCATGTCCAGACTTCTTCCACCCCTCCAGTCTCAGCTGCCCTCAACAGCCCTTCCTCTCCACTAAATCCTTCAGCTCTTCCTCCTCACCTTGGACTCTTACAAGCCAGTGAGGAATGGAGCAGGCTCTGCAGCCATGACTTCCTCCATGGCTTGCCTGGACACCCTATTTCTATGCCTCTGCCTCAATGTACTGTCTTCAGATTAGACTGCAGAAAGGACTCAAGTTGTGGTTATTCTTGCAAAACATGCATGGGACTGCTTTTGAGCATGACTTCAGGTCACAGGCATAATGTTATTAGTCAAATACAGGTAAACTAAAAGGCTTAAGAAAAGTCTCCCCTGTATTGCTTAATTCTGTCTCTTATACTCTATTCTAATAAAATTCTAACATATAAAAAAATTCTTCTAGTCAAAGATATTCATTATAGCTTTATTTGTTGTAAAGAAAAATATGGCTTTATGGCTGACATAACTTAGATTTTGTTTTGGTCATTTCATTCCTTTCTCTGGGGTTGGAGATTCTCTACACTTCCACAAATCACATGGAGGGATGTGTGTGATTTATCAATCAACAGTAATAGGCTAGGGTTGTGGCTCAGCGGTACAGCACTTGCCTAGCATGTGTGAGGCACTGGGTTCGATTCTCAGCACCACATATAAATAAATAAAATAAAGGTCCATTGACATTTTAAAAAATTTTAAAAAAAGTAATAGACATACAATAGAAATCTTTAAGTCCTTAGTTCTATAAATTATGCAGGCCATGAGCAATGGAAGCCCCTGGCAATAGCTTATTTTATTTATGAAGAGTTAGTGACAACATAAAAAATATGTACGTTATGTTTAAAGACAAGATACAAAATTATCTATTAATTGTATTTAAAAGTCAAGACACAAACAGAAAGGAAACCCATACCCATCACAGGCTTATCATGCTAGCACATAATTCTGCTGGAGTACACCCACGGCAGTGTGTTACTGATGAGCTAGCCCACCCCCCTCTGCTTCATGCCTGCTTTTCAGTGGAGAAAGGTCTGACCCGCATGGCATCAGGGGCAGCCTCTCCTCCTTGCTTCCTTGGATGATTTGGAAAACAGGCTTATAATTTGCTCTCTGCACACAGCAGATGTTCATTTGGCCATGCTGAAATTCTAGTTCAGAACCTGTTTCCCAAAGCAGAATTTGCACTGGTTTGGAAACTCCATTCTCCCTGGGGGTGAGTCCAGCCACTCCATAGCCATTAATCAAGAGCTAGTCCTACCCTCACAGAGTGCTTGGTGTGATGAGGGACACTGATGCACCATTTCCTTCAGCTTTACAGGATTCTCCTGAGGTTCAGGAGTGAAAAAACTCCTTCATGCATGTGTAGGCTGCTTGGGATCCTCACGGTGTTTCTTCCCCTGACATTACACCTTCCACTCCAGCAAAAAGGGGACATGATTTTTTACATGGGCACAACATTCTAATGCAAGGGGTATCTTTATTTATTTTACTGGTTCTTGATTGGTGGGGATTTAGGTTCTTTCCAGTCCCCAGTACAGACTAGGTTATAATGACTATTCTTGTACATGATAGGCATATTTTTAATTCTAATGCCTTATACCAGATTGTTTTCTCAAGAACTATTTATAAAACCCTTATTTCCACCAGCAAGATCTAAGAGTGCCCATTTTTTCAGACATTGCCAGCACTAGGTGATATTCTTTGGCAAAAGGAACAATAAAATAAATGCTTTTATTAGAATTTAATTAAGAGTGCAGTTTGGCAAGCTTTCATTCCATTTCTGAGTCCTGACATTTTCTCTGTAAATTCTATAAATCAGTTATTTGTCATATGTTCCCACTATTCCATTAAAAGGTTTATCAGTTTTTCAACTCATAAGGGCTTTTGGTACTGTACACTGTACTTGCCAAATGGTATGTAATGAGTGTGGGCCACAATTGGATTAGAAACATGCTGAAATGTGATTTATTTTTCCAGTCTTTGGGCATCCTGGGTGGGAATCTCATCACCCAGACTTGCTGGTCATCACATAGGCCCATCCATTTGCCATCCCTCCTCACTTACAAGATGCTGAACTTACATTCTCCACTTTTTGAATTGTGGCATGAAATAAGTTGACAAAAGTGTTATTTTATACGCAGCTTTTTTATATGAATTACAATCTGTGTTTACTCATTTAGTATTTGCCTTTGCTCATGTTATCTCAACATAAACTATTTTTAATGTTTTATGTAATCTATTATATCCATCTTTATGGCATTTGATATTCTTATCTAATTGTGTGGCTGAATATAGTTTCCACAATGCAAGAATTTTTGTTTGTTTTGGTCCCTATATATCCTAGTGCTTTGAACAGTGTTGGCACACAAAAGATGCTCAATAAGCATTAGCTAAACTAATGGATTACTTGCCATGCAGTATGGAAAAGCAACATAGCAGAGCTATATACCCAGTGTATTTTTTCTATGAAGAAGTAAGGCTTAATTTAATTGGCTATGGGAGGGGTAGTGTTGGGCGTCTTCCTCATTATTTTTTTAATGGACCTTTCCCATTCTCTTCCACATGCCAGCCTGCTCAGCACCTCCCTTCTCTGTGCTAATGAACCAAGGATGAGACCATACAGTGGCTCATGGGAACTTACCCCAAGAGCAATTTCCCAAGAGTTGTTCTATTGAGGTCCCTCTGTGGAAATTTAAGGGACCTTGTTTGCAGACTTAGCCTCCTCTGGATTTTCCTGCCTTTGGCTGGCACAGCACAAGATGAACCAGCTAAGGCTTCTGCCATCAGCTTTCCTCTGCTACTTCCACTATCAGAACCTCTGTGGCTACACAGGGAATAATTATAGGCAAGCACAGAAGTACTGGTTTTAGATGGTGGTACAGAGCATCAGGAAAGACTAGTGAAGAGGCAGACATGGTCCAAATCTGTCTCTTCCCACTACAGGTATTTGATCTTGTGCTTTAGTTCAATGCTTTTCAGCTCAGGATATGTAATGAGTCTGAGCCACAATTGGATTAGAAACATATTGAAATGTGATTTTTTTTCAGTCCTTGGGCATCCTGGGTGGGAATCTCATCACCCCAGACTTGCTGGTCATCACATAGGCCCATCCATTTACCACCCCTCCTCACTTACAAGATGCTGAACTTACATTCTCCACTTTTTGAATTGTGGCATGAAATAAGTTGACAAAAGTGTTATTTTATACATAGCTTTTTAATTTGAATTACAATCTGTGTTTATTCATTTAGTATTTGCCTTTGCTCATGTTAGTTTAGGTAATCAATAACCATTGTTAGCACAACAGCAGCACTTCCAGAGTAGCTAATCTTTGTTTCTTCTGTACCAGGCATCCTTTGACAAGACCTGTAATATTTGCAAACAGCCTCCCACTGTGTTGCCATTGCAGGTAGAGAGCTACTGATGGCACCAGATGTGTTGTCACAAATTATCACTGGATTTCTTCACCTTGTTTAGAGAATGCTTTAATCACTTCTGCTGCCAGAAGATTTGCAGGGTGGAGGAGCTGCAATTCAAGGGGAGATAGCAACAGCAAATAGTACAGGAACATAGCTGTTTGGGATTCGGATCCATGACCTGGGACTGTGCCTACCCTCAGAGAGAAACAAAGACTTTCTTTCAGAGAGAAACTAAGTCAGAATCACAGAATATAGAGTCATCCCTCCTGACCCATGGCCCCTCCTCTATGAAATCAACCAACTATGGGTTGAAATATCTGGGAAAAATTTGCACCTGTACTGAACATATGCAAACTTTTGTTTATGCCATTATTCCGTAAATAATATAGTATAACAGCTATTTACATTGCATTTACACTGTAAAAGTATTAAAAGTATTCTAGAGATGATTTGAAGTATATGGATATGCATAGGTTATATGGTAAAACTATACATGTTATATTAAGTCCTTCATAGTTCCAGACAGACTTCAAGGGTCAGCCTTCATCCCATTTTTACACCTTCTCCTTTCCATCCACCATCATTGACCTCCATCTCCCTTCCACTTTTTTTATTGGTTCTTTTTAATTATACATGACAATAGAACCCATTTTGATATAATTATATAGCAGGGAATATATCTTTTTTTCACAATGTAGATTCACACGATTCATATAAATTATATATACATAGGGTAATTCTGTCTGTCTCAGTCTACTATCTTTCCATCCCCGTCCCTTACACTTTTAAAACACAGAAAGCAATTTGATTCTTGATGAGACCTTGTGCTCAAACTAATTGACTACACACATTGGCCTGGTATTCTCACCTCAGACCATAACATGACTAAAGAAGCATAAATGGAAATAAATTTATGCCAAAGGCAGTCATCAGTGGTCAGAAGATACCCAACAAATTTCTAGAAGATGAAAGGAGATGATTTAAAGCTCATTAATTTTTTTTTTTTGAATGATGGAAGCTATTGCTCAGAATTCAGAGGAATAAGGCTCGGTTTAAACAGGGTTGTAAAACAAAAATGAGAACCAAATCAAAGTAACAAAGGGAAGGTAGGAAATATTGAGATTCTCATTTAATTCCAGGGAATTAAATAGTAAACAGGTGAAAGGGCTGAAGTTTCTAGTATAGTTGTTGCAGCCACAAGTAAAGCCCACCTGATTCCAGCAACAGGGGGCAGGGACTGGGTTGGAGGGGAGAAGGTGGTAAGTGGCCATTTCCCATTTACCTTGACCCTAACCCTGCCAGTGACATGTAAGGGGATTTATAGACTGCCTCTCTCACCAGCAAACAGAACTTGCTGCCTGCCATCAGGAACAGAAGAGAATTTGAAAATTTCAAAGTTTTATCCAAAAAACATTAAACATAGATTAGATATAATTTTTTATAATTTCAAAAATGACAGGGAAGAGAGAATCAGAACAAGCTGTTAGAAAAAGAAGAGAAAATGCCAGAAGTGCTTAACTAGAACACCTAGAAAACAATACTGATAAAATTTTATTTTCCAGATGATGGAATTAAAGGAGGTGACAGAAAAGAGATATCAGGTTTCAAAGCAGGTGCTCAAAAAAAAGAGAACGTAAAATAAAGGCGACATAATTATAAAGAAATAATGAAAGAATAACTATCCAGAGCTAGAGAGAAATGTCGGTCATCAAATTGAAAGAGTGCATCATAAACTGAGCAGAAAAAATGAAAAATAACTCCCACCTCAATACATTTTTATGAAACTCCAGATATCAAGAATAATGAAAGATTAAAAAGCTTTGATAAATCATACATAAATGGAGTATAATTTCTGATTTTTCTGATTGTATATACTGTAGGATCATATCGGTCATGCAGTCATATGTGTACATGAGGTAATAATGTCTGTTTCACTCTACTACCCTTCCTACCCCAAACCCCTTCCCTTCCCTACATGCATAAATGCATTCTACTGTCATATATAACTAATTAGAACAAATAAACATTTTTAAAAATAAATTTAAGAAAGCTTTGAGACAAAGAAAAACTATTTAAAAAAATCTTCAGGAATCAGACTAATATATTTCTCTTTAGCAACACTTGCATAACAAACAATGTCATAATAAGATCAAATTTTCCAGGAAATTGTTTCAATCCTAAAGTTGACACAAAGCTGCAAGCCAAGTGATTGACCAACAAAAAGGCAAAATGAAGTTATTTTCAGAAATGGAGAGACTCAGAAATTTATCTCCCTAACACAATGTGGGATGAAATTCATGATCAAGGAAAACAGAAAAAATAATAATGTGCCTAATAAAAAAAGGCCAGTAGAATCCAACTGTGCAACAGATCCATGATGGACTGTAGTATGCTGGGTTCTCAGAAGAAAATGGTCACAAAAATAAAATACACTCCACCTACCCATGTTTCATAAGAACCTGGAGACTCAGTGATATAATGAAGCCAACATAGTTTCCACCCTGGTGGACACAGACCTAGGCACTTAGAACAATTTAAAAGCAAACAAGAGGTTGAAAACTAACTTAGAGTGGGTCCCTCCAAGGCACAAGGAGGATAATGGAGGTGGGCGAGGTAATGTGACTTCTCAGGTAAACTATTTTAAACATTTTATCTTTAAAATCTGATAGAAAAGAAAAATATACAATTGCTTCTGGGGAGGACTATGTGGGAAAGGAAAGACCACAGAGGAAGACCATTGTACCACTGGTTCCTTTCCCAGGTACACGACCGTCTAGATAAATCTTTTTGAAATTAATTAATTTTATCCAAATGTATTAGGAACCAAGATATTCTGATTATGTTCTTGTGGATGGAATGTGGGAAAGACTTTTTTCTTTTCAAACCTCCCTGCTCCCCTGGGTGATTCTAATATCAGCCCATGCCAGGTCTGGCATTAAGGCTCTTGAGTTGGGGGATTTCTCTCTAGTGAGTGGGGCTCTGGATTCATCTCCTTACATGTGGGTGAAGATCTGGTCAACTCTCAGGGCTCTTTCCATAGAGGTTTCATGGCTGGACATCCCCTCTTTGGGAAAGGACAGAGATCTCTCAATTTACCCAGTTCGACCTTTTGTTTCCCACAGAACTTTGGACTAAAATCATAAGTCACTTAATAGTTATTCCTCTGACTCTTAAGGTTAGGAAGCAGTTTTTAAAAATCATCAAGTCCTTAAATTCCTAGGATGGTCAGCAGTGAATTAGCAAAGAATACATAAAATCAGGCCTCAGACTAACTTCTATGGAGTCTGTGTCTTCATCCAAGACATATAGCATCATACTGCATCTACTCAGGACAGCCAACTGCCCAGGAAGCCAGATATGCAAAGGACAAGGCACGTAAGCTCCCCTTTTCCCCTCCCTTCTAGAACTGTTCTTCATTCCTCAAAACCCAATGTATTGATGCTTTGTAATGTGAATGATTCTAAATCCACCTAACTCAAATTTTTATAACTAAGTCACAATAAAACATGTACATTCTAATAAGTTATATAGTATGTTTACCAAGGGAGTCTATAACATTTTTCTCTGGGCAGCTAGGTTAAAGTTCCTTTTTCACCATCCCCAAGTATATATCTGAACTTCTTGGAATTTTATTTTTTTGAAATTTTATCAACAACCAGGAAATGATTCATTCTACAGTGACTTGAGGTCAGAACTGTGCACCTGCTTGCATGATCTATACAGGTGAAGATGCTTCTCAGTACACACGTACCAAGACCAGCCAAATGTTGGGTGTGGCTTTCACACTGCAATAGAAATAAAAATTGGCAATGCTGTCAGCTGGAAATGCACAGGCACAACATAAATATGCTCATAGCAGCAAATAAAGTGATCAATGGACTTGAAAATTAAAGTTTTTTAATCCACATGGAACAAAGAACAAAAATACCTAAGATATTATTTGGGAGGGAGCTGGTAAGGAAACAGAGATTTCCTATAACTATTCTGTTGAGCATTATATTTCCTATCAAATAAGAAAGAATTAGATTAACTGAAAAACCATTGTAAGCATGAGCTACACAGTAGAAGAAAATATCATTAGGACATCAACAGTGAAGCAAGATTTCCTGTTACTCTTCTTCCAACATCAAAACTACAAGATAAGTCTCAATTACCTGAGAGGGGAAAGAATTTAACATTTCCAGTTGTTTATAAGATTTGATATTTTTTCAAATAATATAAAATTGAAAAATAAATAGAATGCTAAAGCTGATATAAAAGTAGTACTCACTTTAAACAAGCACACGTTGATTTCAAATGTCTGTGATTGTCAAAAGGCCCTCATGGTTCTCATTAATTAAAATTAAATTAATTAAAAATTAATTTTCTTATAAAAGTTGTAAGATTTATAAAACGAGAATATATCCATGCTGCTTTTATGCATGATTTACATATTGATGTAAATATGTGACAGATGATGTGACAGATGATGCAGCCTTGAATACAAAGCTTGCTTTACATGGCCTCAGCCAAGTAAGATGAAATGCAAGCCCTGTCATTTCCTAATTAGGAGATAGCTTCAACTCTTTCTGGAATATGCCAGGGAACAAAAAGATTCTTAAAAAAATTGGAGAAACTGTACAACTTCTCACAGTGAAATGAAACAGTAAAACAGAAATTCTTTTATCTTCTTTTTTTTTACAGACTTCATTTTGATTCACTCTACACATATGGGGTACAAATTTTCATTTCTTTGGTTGTGCATGGATGTGCATTCATATCATTATTATTAATCATACATGTACATAGGGTAATGATGCCTGTCTCATTCCACCATTTTTCACACCTCCACCCCCTCCCCGTCTCATTTCCCTCTGCATAATATAAAGTTCCTCCATTCTTCTCTCACCCCCCCACCTCCTCAACCAGAGTTTATATCATCATCCACTTATCAGGGAAAACATTTGACCTTTGTTTTGGGGGGATTGGCTTATTTCACTTAGCATGATAATCTCCAATTCCATCCATGTCTGCAAATGCCATAATATTATTCTTCCTTATGGCTGAGTAGTATTCCATTGTATATATATACTACAGCTTCTTTATCCATTCATCTGTTGAAGGGCATCTAGGTTGGTTCCACAGTCTAGCTATTGTGAATTGAGCTGCTATAAACATTGATGTAGCTGTGTTACTATAGTGTGCTAATTTTAAGTCCTTTGGGTATAAATCAAGGAGTGGGATAACTGGTCAAAAGGTGGGTCCATTCCAGGTTTTCTGAGGAATCTTGCTATAAAATTCAGAGCCCAGCTTTTGAAACCAGAAGAAGGTTTCAAAGATAGTTCAGTGGCTTTCTATCTGGTATGTAAGTTCACATGCCTTGAATCTCATCTTCACTACTGTAATGGGATTCTCATCTGCTCCAGCGTCTGACATTATGGTGAGGATGAAACACCATAGGGTCCACAGCATAGAATCCTAAATGATCATCTGCATTGCACATGCCAGGGAGTTTATTTTTTCTTATTTCTTTCTCATCATGTTTCTATGAAAGAAATTACATACCTCAATTATCACTGTTGTGCAATCACAATTTGTCTTCAATGGCCTCTGAAATCACTTTTAGATTCCATGACCTTCATGTAGGGTACAGTGTATCCAAATGCAATATTTCAGTATGCAAGGTTGGTTCACCTCTTACCACCATTTAAGCAAAGAAATCAGAATGACACATGTTATTATCACCATTATTATTATTATTCACCCCAAGCCATAATGATTAATGAAACACAAATAAATCTCACTGATCTCCAAATAGTAGTACTTTGAGAATGGAAGAGTAACTTCCATTTTATTAGGCAGAAAATTTCCTCTGATCCTTACTGAGAAATTACAGGCTTTATCAGACATATTTGACAACCACAAAAATAGTAGAACTCAGTAGAACTCCATATTTTAAAAACCAGATGAACAATATGCAATTTAAGGCATACTAATGGCAGGAGAAAAATGCATTTCACTCACTCATTATGTAATTCACTTTTCAGCACCAGCTCCTCGACACATGATATGTGAGTGACAGATTAAAAGGAGTTAGGAACACACATGCTTGCTTTATTCCAAAAGGAATAAAAAGTTTACATGACCCCATTGGAGAAAAAGGTCTTCATTATTTTTAGACTCTCTTTGGTTGGAAGAGAGTTTTACTGGCTTCTCTCAATAAACTTAAAAAAATATATCAAGTACCCAAACTCTTTTAACCCATGCCCATCCTGAAACACAATTTCCTAAGAAAACTGCCTATTTTCTATATTCTTTCCCCTGGTTACAACAGAATTATCTCATAGGGTGGTCAGTAATCAATATGTCTTGTCATCTGGTTTAGGCATGTAGGGGGTAGGTCTCAATGATATTGCTTGGCTTATTGAGGTTATGGGCTACTAAGAGGAGTCCTAGACATACCCCAGTGGTGCATGCAACACAGGATATGCTAAGAGTGGGTGAGGCACAGGCAATCACCTGTCTTGAACATCCTGGATGAAAAATGTCATGACCTTACCACCCAAGCAATGCTGGTGCTGAGTGCACAAACTCACCAGCAAAGCAATAAGCAATGTCCACAATAAGGGTAGTGGCCAAATGAGTAAGGAAGAATCACCACAAAAAAGTATAGTATAAGAACCCTAAGGAAACACACCTCTCCCAACTACTATGAGGACACAGTAAGCTCACTCTCCACACAGGACCCTGGAATAGAAAAGAAAAAGGACAGAGTACAAGGAGTCTTACCTTTAACCTAAAGGAATATATTTTGAATCAAAATACCACTTATTAAACTTGAAAGATTTTAATTTTGTTTTTCTTTTAATGGACAAGTTTAAGTTTTCTCAGTACCAGGTCAGGAGGGAGCTCATGGGAAACATCTAGACTGTGCATAAAGAAGGGATGGTTTCTTTGTTCACAAGGGCAGAGGCATGTGTGACTATACAGCTTTATCCAATGCATGTAATACCTGTGTCCACTCATGTGGATATAAAATGCATAATTTCTACATGGCAGTTGGTTAATAGTGGATTACTTTATTCCCCAGTTCTTCCCTCAGGAAAAAAGTTGACCAAATCATTCTATGTGCATGTGTGAACATGTCATGTCACCATACATTACAATTTTATATATATTATATATCCACTAATTAAAAAATAAACAAATAGAAGAAAGACCAATAGAGTAGAGGGAGGGGATTAAGGGGAAGTATTGGACATTGAAATGGAGCAAAACTATATTATGTGCATTTGTGAAAATGTCCAAATGAACCCCACTATTATTTATAACTATGATGCACTAAGAAAAACATTTTAAAAATAAAGATGATACACACACAAAAAATGTGGACTAGATGAACACCATTCTTCCATTTGTGAACCTATCAAAGTTACCAGAAACTCTCTTGCCCTTCACATGTAATCATCATGCTGTGAGCTAGATGTGACTACCTCATTATACAGATGTGAAAACCGAGGCTGGAAAATTTAGGTGTCATATTCAAGGTCACTTGCTGGGTAAGTAACCAAGCCAAATTCGAACCCCAATATGTCAGACCGTGTTCTGTTCCTTCCATGTACAATTCCATATAGGAAGCCACATAGTAGGAAGAAAATAGGACAATGGTGGTAATGAAAAGGTTGAAAGAGGGTTCCACTTTGGGAAAGTCAAAAATTAGACACTATGGCAGTGACTGAAGATTCAAAGTAGAAAATAAACAGTTTCCAGAAGGTTTCAGTGTAATAAAGCATCAGGGGTACACATGGGCACACTGTTGGGAATGAGTTTGCTGAAGGAGGCATAATCCTTCAGTCCTGCTCAGCAGGGTGATCATATAGGCAGGGGGAGCCCATGAGGTCCTTCTCCCATTTCCTGACCATGCAATTGCCTGTAGCTCAAGCAGCCGTATGAGTCTTAGGAAGTCAAAGTGTGTGCGAGGCCTCAACCAGCAGCTCTCACAATACAATTCCCTATCTTGTACCTGCCAAACTCAAGCCAGCTTTGGACAGGCCTCTGGCTATCAAAAATGGCCATCAAGAGACTTCAGTCCAGGCTTTTTTCTATCACAGTGCCTCTATCACTGTGCCTGCCAAGCCTACAAGACTGCCCACCTTAGCTTCCAATCCTAATATGCATAATCCTAAGTGCACAGGAAGATGGGTTTCAACATCTAATGTTGAGAAAGCACAGATGGCTGAATTATGTGTAATGAAGTTGTTGGCTGTCATCTACCTGACCAAACCCCAGGCTCCACCTCCACTTACTGTGTGACATTAGGCAAACTCTTAATTCTCTAGCTCTCAGTTCCTCATGCTAAAATAGGAGTGATATCATCTACTCCATATTTCACAAGGACAAATTAGCTCATCCATGTCAAAACTAAAGGCAAGTCAGCTATTATTAAGTTAGTTCCTCCAGTAAACTTGACATTCATGGAGATGATAATGTTTCCTTCACATACAGAAATAGGACTCCCAGGGACTTATGGCAGAAAGGAATGGGAGATGTGGGTTTTTATGTCAGGCAGACCAGCATTCCACACAAGCATTACCTTATCTTGGATACAATGTGACCTTAGGCAATTGTTAAGTCTTAGTTCTGTCATTGATAAACTGGTGATATTGCAGCCCAGCTCTTCCACTTATATTTAGCTTCTTGATGCCTCAGTTTCAAATCTGCAGAATAGGATCATAACAGTACCTGTCTCACTTTCAGAGCAGAACCTTTGCAAGAAGTCAACGTGCAAATTATGATTGCCATTCACAGTAGCTGTGAAAGTAGAAGCTTAGAACAAGGTTGGTTCTCCAACCTGAGTGACTTAGAGTGAGGATAAATCCTGCAGATGTTTTATTTGGACATAAAACAACTAAACTTTAGTTACCTTAAGCTAGCAAAATTTAAAATTGTTTGATAACGCTGCAGAACCCAGACTATTCTAACAGGTTTGCATCTCATAGTCTAGATGTTTTAAAGCCAGGATCACCTAGGACACAGGTAAAGAAGGAAAGGGAAGGGAAGAGGAGGGGAAGAAGATTATGAGGGGAAGATAGGAAGAGAGAAACGAGGAAAGAAATTAGAGATAAAAGCACTTTAAAGTATAGAAGGGAAGAAGCAATAAATGCCAAAACTAACTGCTGTTAATATATTTTTTAAAGCCAGAATGACATTGTGTAAGCCTCGAGAAGAGATTGTTTAAAGAAGTATTGACTGGATATGATTCTATTAGAAGTTAAATGAATGAAAGACAAAAAATATTCTTAAATTTGGAAATATGCAGATCATCATTGACTTTAGCAAGAAATTTTCCATTGGAGTACAGGTATAGAAGTTCTACTTGAATAACCTACAAAAAAAAAGAAAGAAATTCTAGGGGGAGATGGATGAAGTGCAGAAAACTCCCCAGCTGACCATACTGTGTGGGCAGGGGCACCACCAGCCTAGAAAGAGATTTTTTTTTCCCTTTCCTTCCCAAGTCTACCTCTATCAGTGATCTATTTTGTAGTCTCCTAATCTAAGTTTTTGGCTCCTTTTCCCCACCTAGGTTCTTTTACTCTCCTGTCTCATTTTCCTGGGTTTGTGGGTCCAGTTTTTCCTAACTTGAAACTTCAATCCCAGCCCTAGTGGGTCCTGACACTTTCTGGACAAACCAGAAGCAGTATCTCCAAAGCTCAGAAGGTGTCTGAAGGTCACCAGAACATTTAGGCCATTTGTGGTTTCCATTTTTCCTCTTCCAAAATAAATTCACTAAAGTTTTGGTAAATTAAAATTTATTTAGAAGAAGCATAGCTAGGGCATGTATATATTTATCTAGAAAAAGAGTATTTCTTTCAGCAACTGAGCTCACAGAAGGGGTGTTCCTGGAAGCATGTTGCTTATACATACGTTTTCCACTATTGTTAATAGTTTCAAAAAACAGTTTCAAAAGTGACAGTAACCTTAAAAACCTCCTTTCTGAGAATTGTCCCCTTTACTTGGGTTCATACCACCTCTTCTGGGTTTTATTATCAGTTAGCAAAATTGAGAATTATCCTAAAGCAAGAATATTTAGTCCCTCCTGCCAGACCCCGAGAATCAATTTTGGTCAATGATTGTGTTTTCTGATTGTTTTCTTCTGAAGGAACTATTTCAGTCCCCTTACAATTCTGCTATGCCTAACATGTATTAAACAAAAAAAAAAAATCCTTGCAATGACCCACATTTGTACAAAGACATCAAGCTTTTCATCACACCAGTTGGGATCCTTGTTTGGCACTATGGCAGAGACAGCAGCATGACACCCATATTACTCTCCAATATTCACTTTGGACCCAATGAGGAAGATTATTCTCCAAGTCAGTGGAGAAGAATCTGAACACTCCCATGCCCACATCATGCAGGAAGAAGAAGAAGCTGGCCAGAAGACATACTGCACTTAAAGTAAAAAGAATCAACTGCCTGTCGTACCCACTAACAAAGCAAAGCAATTCCTGAAATACATAAACAGTGGCAAACTTTTTTCAAATATGCCAATTGGTGCAACTTACTCCTAAAAAGGAATATTGATAAAGCTGGCTTCCAACTTCTGGACCAGTAGATAAGGAACTTAAAAGTTGCCACTCCATCCTTATAAAAAGTAAAATCTGAACAAAAGAGAAAAGAATGAACAATTTTTATATCTACCGGAGAAGTGTAGTCACAGGCACAATGCTGCCCTAAAACTGAAGATATGGACAGACACAGAGAGTCACAAGATGCTGAAGGGCAGACAAACCCATGAGCAGAAACATCCACAGGAACTAACGATGGAATAGGACAACCAGAACAGTAATTATGGGTTGGTGGAGGCCTGGAAAGAGTGAGTCTGACAGATGAAAATTCTAGGAGCTCCTAGTCACAGGGAGGCCCCTGCACTGCTATGAATTTTACCTTCAGGAGCTCTACCAGGTTCTTACAGGAAATATCAGAGAAATATCCTTTAGTCTTTCCAGGAGAAGGAGGAGAAAGGAAATCATTTCAAAATATGGCAGAGCATTCTGTTCTACTGAACAAGGTCTGCCTTGAGAGATGCTATTTTATCATAGCCTAAACTATGGTAGTTTTGTTAAAGTCTAACTATTCTGGGCCAGGGAAATGCTCAACGTCAGCCCCCTCTAGCCGTCCTGTCCCACCTGATGGGGGTGGTATTATAAAGTGCTAGTGAAGTTCAAAGTACCAGGGCACAAGGTCATTAAAAAGAAACGTAATCACAGGGTTACAGATTGCTTCTCCTCCCTCACATCTCACAAAAACATTACTGAGGTTCTACTTGCCACAGTATCTAGTACATCATGACCATTTCCAACCAAAATTTTTAAGTCTTATATATTAAAATCTGTAATGTAAAAAGTATACACCAAGTGAGAAGAGATGGGTAATATAAGTGGAGAGACAGAAATTACAAGAATCAAAAATAAATGCTATGGATCAAAAATATTGCAACAGAAATGAAAAATGCGTTTGACCAGCTCTTTAGTACTAGACATTGCTGGGGAAAGAATCACTGATCTTAAAGATATGTCAATAGAATTTTCCAAAACTTAAAAACGAAGAGGAAGAAAAGTGTGGAAAAAATGAACAGAGTATCCAAGAACGGTGAGGCAACTGCAAAAGATGTAACATACATAATGGGAATACCATAAGAGGAATAAAGAGGGAAAGGAGCAGAAGAACTATTTGAATTAATAAATGATGTGGAACTTTCCCTAAGTTTCCCAAACAACAGATCCAAAAAGCTAAGAAAACACTAAACAGGACAAATGCGAAAAAGAAGGAGAAGAAGGAGGACTTAGGCATAGAATTTTCTTAGGCATAAAATACCAAGGCACAGAATTTTCAAAATACAGAAAGAGGTAAAGAACAAATCATGAAATAAACCACAGAAGGAGCAAAGTAAGAATTGCATCCAACTTCCTTTCAGAAACCATGCAAGCATGGGGC
>JAJEJO010001574.1:90784-132497 GCA_020662805.1 Glaucomys volans
AAATAAAATAAACTTAAAAAAAAAGAAACCATGCAAGCAGGGAGAGTAAAGTTTATTGTTTAGGGAAAAAAAAAAAAAACAAGTCAGTTCTTCTCAACCTACAGATTCAAGACAATTCTAATCAAAATTCCAAGAGATTATTTTCTGGATATCAACAAAACAATTCTGAAGTTTATTTTGGAAAGGGAAAAGACCCAGAAGAGCCAACTCAGTATTGATAGTTTGACATTTTCTTACAAAACTAAACATGTTCTCTGTGTTCTCAGCTTTGCATTACTCTGACAAATTGCCAATAAAAAACAACTTGATGATGCAGCCACATCAATGTTCATTGCTGCTCAATTCACAATAGCTAGATGGAACCAACCTAGATGCCCTTCAATAGATGAATGGATAAAGAAACTGTGGTATATATACACAATGGGATATTACTCAGCCATAAAGAAGAATAAAATTATGGCATTTGCAGGTAAATGGATGATGTTGGAGACTGTCATGCTAAGTGAGATTAGCCAATCCCAAAAGTCCAAAGGCCAAATGGTCTCTCTGATAAGTGAATGGTGATGTATAATTCAGGGTGGAAGGGAGGCAAGAATGGAGGAAGGATAGACAGCATAGAGGGAAGGGAGGGGTTGGGTTGGGGTGGGAGGTAACAATAACAGAATGTGTGACGGACATCATTGCACTGTGTCCATGTATGAATGCACAGATGGTATGACTCTACTTTGTGTACAACCAGAGAAACAATAGCTGTACTCCATTTGTGTTCAATGAATCAAAATTAAATAAATTAAAAAAGAAACTTTAAGGAAAGATTTATTTTAACTCATGATTTCAGAGATCTCAGTCCATGGTCAGCTGGCTCCATTATTATGACCCTGGTATGAGACAGAATATCATGGTACAGAGGGTGTGGTGGGGCAGAGCAGCTCAACTCACAGTGACCAGTAAGCAGAGAGAGGAGGGTGAAGGAGTTGGAGACAAGATATAGTTCCCATGGCATGTCCCCAAGAACCCACCCCTTTCAACTAGGTTCTACCTCCTGACATTTCCAAAACCTCTGATTAATCTATTTAGCTATGATTCCCTCAATGAACTAATCCACTGATGGAGTCAGAGTCCTCATGATCAAATCACTTCCCCACTGATGACCACAGCTGCATTGGGGAACAAGCCTTCTTTGCATAAGCCTATGAGGGATATTCCAGACCTACACTATAACAAAATTTTTACCATAGAATCCAGCAATTGCTCTCCTTGGTATCTACCCAAATGAATTGTAAGCGTATCAACCCAAAAATCTGCACACACATGTTTTTATAGCATCTTTATCCACAATGGCCAGAATTCAGAAATAGCCAAAATGTCTGTTAGTAGGTAACTGGATAAATAAACAATGTTATCTTCAGAAAATGGAATACTTATTTATTCAGCACTAAATAAATTATCAATCAAGTCATGAAAAGGCATGTAGGAACATTAGTATGAATCAGTACCTGAAAGAAGACAATCTGAGAAGGTTATGTACTATATGATTTCAAGTATAAAACCTTCTAGAACAGGCAAAATTATAAAGACAGTGGCTGCCAGAGGCTAATGGGAAAAGGACAGAGGCATTGGCAGAGCACAGAGGATGTTCGGCATTAAAACTATCCTGAATAATAATGCAACGGTGGGTTCATGTCTTTTTTTTTCAAACCCTACAGAATGTCCAACACCAATAACTCTAATGTAAAGTGGATTTGGGAGACAATAATATTTTAGTGCATGTTCATCAATAACAACAGATGTATACCATAGTACAGGAGGTTGATATATGGAACCCTGTACTTTGTGCTCAGTTTTGTTATTAATCTAAAACTGCTCTGAAAAATAATATTGGTGAAGTAAACATTGAACAACTCCTGCAACTACGAGGTCAAAAACTTCTCCAAGATTTATTTTTATAAAAGGTGCTGGTGTCAAAAGGGTGAAAGAGACGGGGTGGTGGTCTA
This sequence comes from Glaucomys volans, assembly GCA_020662805.1. Classification (NCBI taxonomy): domain Eukaryota; kingdom Metazoa; phylum Chordata; class Mammalia; order Rodentia; family Sciuridae; genus Glaucomys; species Glaucomys volans. Next base: position 92,779 of record JAJEJO010001574.1, read on the forward strand.
GATGGACTGGTCAACTGCCTCTGCTGCCCTCCACTATGCTATGTTATTTACCCCACTTGTGAAGAGATCCATAGGGCAAGAATACATGGCTTCAGAGAACCCCTCATACATGAGTGCTGAATGTCCTTGGCCTCACTTTTTAAACTTGCCCTTTCATGAGTAACTGTGTTGAGAGGAATGCAGGTCTAACTCTGGCTTTAGCGTGGGTGGCCATCACACCCACTCATTGGCCATTACATTCTCCCACATCTATTCCAGGCAGTGAACACTGGGTATCACTGTCACATCTTTACCTCCATGTCTTCTAAGGAAGTTCAGCCTCTTTACATGAACTTTTGCAAAACCCCTGTTTGTGTATTGGCTTTCAGTCTTGTCCCCTTCCATACGTCCTCCACTCGCAGCCAGAATAATCAGAAAACTTGGATCTGATCCTGTTCACCATCTGCTTAACACCTTCCAAAGCTAGAATAAGACAAAGATGACCATTTTCAACACCCAATCAACACAGTACTGGAAGTCCTTGCCAGAAAAAACAAAAATGAACAAGAGTCATCCTAATTTGAAAGGAAGAAGTAAAACTATCTCTGTTCCCAGATGACATGACCTTATATGCAGAAAAAGGTTTCACAAAAAAATCTGTTAGAATAATTAATGAATTCAGCAAAGTTGTAGGATATAAAAACAAAAGAAAAATCATTTGAATTTCTATGTGCTATCAATGAACAATTTGAAAAGTTAAGAACACAGTTCATTTATTCCAGCATCAAATAGTACCCTAATGCTTAGGAATAGATTTAAATAAGGATGGAAAACATTTGTATAATGAAAACTACAAAATGTTGATCAAATAAATTAAGGACACAAATAGATGGAAATACATCTTATGTTCGTGAATTGGAAAATTTAACATTGTTATGATGTCAGTACTAAAAGCAACTTACAGATTCAATGTACCTCCTATCAAAATCTCAAGGATTCTTTTTTCAGAAATACTCATCCTAAAATTCATATGTAATCTTGACAGATTTCAAATAGTCAAAACATTGTTGAAAACAAGCAATGCTGGAGAACTCACAATTTCTGAAACTTGCTAGAAATCTACAGTAATTAAAATAGTGTTACACAGGCATAAAAAAAACAGATGTATAAATCAACAGAATAAAATAGAAAGACCAGGAGTAAACCCTTAAATACATATGGTCAAATGGTTTTTTGACAAGCTTACTAAGATCATTCAATTAGTGAATGAACAATTTTTTCAAAAATTGGTGGTGGAAAAACTAGAGTTCCGCACCCAAAAGAATGATGTTGGACCCTTACATTACAAATACATATGCAGAAATTAAACCCAAATGAATCAGACATAATCATAAAAGCCAAAGCTATAAAACTCTTCAAGGTTAACATAGTAGGGATACCAATGATTTCTTGGATATGATATCAAAAGCATAAGCAACAACACTAAAAATTAGATATGTTGGACTTCATCAAAATTTAAACTTTTTGCACCAAAGGACACTATCAACAGAGAAAAGGCACACCATAAAATCAGAGAAAAAATTTGTACATCATTATCTGGATTAATAACTCAAACACATACAGACTCTTAACACTCAACAACAAAAACAAAAATAAATAGCCATTTTTCCAGAGATAGTATACAAATAATCCATAAGCATATGAAAGTACGCTGAACACTACTAATCATTAGAAGAAAACAAACAACACTACATAATATGCCTCTTTACATCCACTAGAACAGGTATTAACAAAAACAACAGAGAAAAAAACAAATGTTTATGAGAATGTGGCAAAACTTGAATTCTTGTGTATTGTGGGTAGAAAGGTAAAATGGTGTAGCCACTGTGGAAAATGGCATGTTGGCTCCTAAAAAATTTAAACATACACTAACCATATGACACGGCAATTACACTGCTGTGTATTTACTCCAAAAGTTAACTGCAAAATATCAAATACTTGTATATCCATGTTCATTATTCACAATAGCGAAAAGATAAAGCATCCCAAATGTCCACCAACAGGTGAAAGGACAAACAAAATGCAGTATATAGGTGCAATGAAGTCAGCACTTTCACTCCTGTGACCAAAATACCTGACAAGAACAATTTTAAGGAGAAACAGTTTACTTGGCACTCACAGTTTCAGAGATCTTGGTTCATAGATGGCTAACTTCATTCCTTAGGGCACAAAGTAACACAGAACCTCATGGTGGAAGACTGAGTGAGGTAGAGGAAAGTGGCTCAGAACATGGCACCAGGAATCTGAGAGACTCCATTCCCCAGAAACAAAATATGTACCCCAAAAGAACACCCCCATTGACCCACCTCTTCCAGCCACACCTTACCTGCCTTCAGTTACCACTCAGTTAATACCTATCATGGGATTAATTCACTGATTGGGTTAAGTTTCTCATAACCCAATCACTTCTCCTCTGATGTTCTTTCATTGTCTCACACATGAGGTTTTGGGGGACACCTCATATCTAAACCAGAGCATTAATCATTCTGAAAAAGGAAGGAAACTCTGACACATGATAGACACATGATAGAACATGTGAAGACATTATGTTAATGAAATAAGTCAGTCACGAAAGGACAAATACTTCAAGTTATATGAGTTACTTCTAGTAGTCAAAATCATAGAGTTTGAAAGCACAATTGTGGTTGAAATTGAAAGTAGAATACTGGTTATCAGGGGTTGAAGAGATGGGGAAAGGAAAGTTATTTTTTAATGAACACAGGGTTCCAGTTGAGAAGATGGATGATATTGTTGGTTGTGCAGCAATTGACTGTATGTAATACCATTGAATTGTGCACTTGAAATGGTTAAAATGACATATTTTATGTAAGGTCTACTATAATTAAGGTCTACTATAATTAAGGTCTACTATAGTAGTAAGTAAGGTCTACTATAATTAAGAACAAAATCTTCCAAAGCATTTCCATGACCGAGAAAGTCCAAGTTCCTGAGCAAAACCCATCATTCCTATCACAGCCTGGCTCCACATATAGTCCAGTGTCATCCCTCTCTATTTCCTACCCATAGTCCAGCCACAGCCAACTCCCTGATATCCCTTTAATTGGCCCTTCTTTTGTCTCTGTGCCTTGTCTATGTGCTTCTTTGCACTGGGAATTTCCTTTGCCTTCTTTTTCTCCTTACTTTTAGTTGGTGACTCAGCTCATGGTTAAACCCGTCTGGGAAATCTTCCTTGATCTTCAGGTAGATTGCCATCACCTTCCTTGTATTCCCACTGCTCTATTAGAGTACTGATAACATTACAATATAATTATCCTATAACAATACAGTGGGGAACACCTATTAGAAAGAAACAAAGCCATCACTTGCTTGACATTAATGGGAGGAGAAATCCCATCAATAGAAATAGACCCAGAAGTGACAGACAGTATAATTCATCTCTAAGGACATAAAATCACTTATTATACTAGGTTCCATATGTTTGATGAGGAAAAGATAGTGTGAGTGTGAGCTTGTTAAACAGAGGTATGGAACATATATAATAACCCAAATCAAACCTCAAGATACAAAAAATACAAGGGCAATCACCACACTTACACACACACACAGGATAGGATTAAAAGAAGACTGCCCTCTACAAATAAAAAAAAATGTTAATGGCCTTCAAAAAAAAGAAACTATATTAAATTTAAAATAACAGGAAAAAATCATCAAGAAATAGGGAGAAAGATTCAGCAAAAGTACATCAGCAAGTGAGGGCACAGCTTCAAGAAGCCTTCGTTATATATAATTGTAATACCTAAAGAAGATAAGAGAAAACAGACACAGAAAAATGTACATTTGAAAAAAAATTTACCTAAAATATCCAAATTGGGTGCAAAAAATAAACCCAGAGATTCTAAAAGCTCAAGGAACTACAAGCATAAGAAACAAGAAGAAATTTATATCAATGTACATAATAGTTGAAACATAAAACCAGTAATAGAAGAAAAAAAATGTCTTACTGTATACAAAGATAAGAATAACTTCTCCTTATTGTTTCTCCTTATTAGAAACAATGCACACAAATTGACAGTGGAGTGATGTCTTTAAAATATTAAAAGAAAAATCAATATTCTCTAGAACAAAAACTCAGCAAAAATGCATTTCAAAAACAAAAGTGAAATAAATATATTTAAAGACACACAAATGCTAAAGGGCATCAGCATGTGCTTGCCTGTACTACAAAAAAAGTTAAGAGAAGTTTTAAGGGCCAAAGAAAAATGATACCAAATAGAAAACTTAGTCAATGTGCAATAGTAAAAAGATTCAGAAATCATGAATCTGTGGGTTAAAGGTGATTTTTCTGATACTTTTCTCATTTTAAATATCTTTAAAACGTTTTGGAAATTTAAAACAAAAATAATAGTGTATTGTGGGCTTTATAAAATATACAGAAATAAAATGCATGACAACAACACAAAAACCTGTGGGAACATAGAAATGTAAAAGTACGAAAACACTGCTACAAATTTCTTATCCAATATATGAAGGGGTGTAACATTAAATGTAGGTAGAGAGTGATAGTACAGAATGCTGTGACTATCAAACCAACCACTGCTGTAGCAGACTCCTAACGTGGCACCAGGGACCACTCTTCTACAGTTCATGAGTATGGAATCCTTTCCTCTTGAGTGTGCTTTAAACCTGTGACTCTCTTACAATCAACAGACTATGTCAAAGATGATAGGATGTGTGTGATTGTATTACATAATATTGTAGCCCTGAACTTGATGGAGTGTCCTCTCTTTTTTGTTGATAAAACATGATGGAGTAAATACTTTCCCACTAATATCATAAACAAAGCAACAATATCTGCTTGTCATTGCTACCAAACATCATAATTAATGCCCTATCCAGTATAATAAAGAAAGAAAAAAATCACACACACCAAAAAAAATGAAATACTAAAACCATTTATAAAAATAAGGTCAATTTGAATGACTATTAATACTTGATTCAAGAATTACTATAAAACTACATTAATGAAGATAAGATACAGGAAAAAAGAGTTAGACACATAGGCCAACTGAACAGAATAAAGAGTTCAGAAATATAGCCATACGCATGATCAATTTAATATTTGTAATGGTGCAATGACATTTCCAGAAAGCATGATAGTCTTTTATATAAATGGTACTAGACCAAATACGCATATGCAGTAATAAACACTAAGACTTTTTTCAAATCATAACAAATTGATTAATTGGATTTCATCTCCATTATGTGAAATAAAAAATAGAAGCCACAGAGTGTGAAAAAATATATGCAAATCACATATCTGAAAAAGGACTTATATACAGAATACATAAAAAAACTCAAAAACATGAAAACAAATAGCCGAGTGTTTTAAACAAGCAAAAGAAATTAATAGACACTTCACTAAAGAAAGAATATGGACGGCAAAATAGTTACATGAAAAGGTGCTCATTATTTTTAGTTATTAGGGTAAAGCAAATTAAGATACCACTGAATATTCATTGATGAACATTTTTTAAAAAACCAACACTACCAAATTCTACTAATGATGTAGAATAAGAATAAAATTTATACATTGTTGAAATGCAAAATGGTAAGATGTTTTTGGAAATCCTTCAGTATCTTATAAAGTTGAAAACCGATTTACTGTATAACACAAAAGAGTACTGTTCCTTGATGTTTAGCTTAGTGAAATGGAAATTTATGTTTATAAAAAACCTGCACATTCTGCATATTCAGATTACTGATATCTCCCAAGAGTGGTAAAATTCAAATTTCTTCTGATTAGGAAACTATTAATGTGTGGCACATCCATGCAATGGATTAGTCTTCAGCAACAAAATGAAATTATTGATACACACAACAATGTGGATGAATCTCAAGTGCATCTTGTTAAGTGAACAAACTCAGATCCAAAAAGCAATAGACCAGGCAATTTCACTTATATGATACTACAATAAAAGTAAACCGTCAGAACAGAAAATAGATCGGTGACTTCCACAGGCTGGGGTTATTTATAGAGAGGCACAGGGAATTTGGAGGAAATAGGAAATGTTCTATGTCTTGATCATCAAGATCATTACACAGCTGCAGGCCTTTGCCAAACCTCAAAGATTATACATTTTAATGAAAAGGTTAAACTGGGTGCAGTGGTAATTTGGGAGGCTGAGTCAGGACAATAGCAAATTCAATCCAGTCTGGGCAATTAATGATATCCTGTCTCAAAATAAAAACCAAAGAGCTGGGAAATAGTATAGTGGAGAGCACCCCGGGTTCAATTCCAAGTACAAAAATGAAAGTTAATTTTATGTGCTATAAATATTCATTAAGAAAAACCATTGGGTGATAACATTATAATCTACATTCCTGTACCAGGGTTCTCTAGAGGAGTAGATTCAACAGGAAATGAACCCATATAATTACAAAAGTGGATTTACACAATCAGAAACTGGGTAGTTGCACAATGGTCATCAGAAGGCTGGAGAATCAGAGGAACCAGTAACTTGTAATTCAGAGAAGTTAGCCTCAGGAGAAGAGGAACCAATGATGGAGACTCATCTGAAACTACAGACCTGGGAATTTTCTGGAAAATCACTGGTGAGATGTCATATTAAAACAGTGAGAGAGCTGGAGTCTATGTCCTCAAACCATGGCAGCAGCAACGGACACAATAGAACCACCTGCTCAGGAAGAATGGAACTTGTATCTCCTGTGGTTTCCTACTTCTTCCATCTTTGTTCCATCCAGACCCCAGCCTGTTGGATAATACCAACCACATTCAGGCATCCCCCGCTCAGTTTTCCATCTCACATACCAAGCACTTCTGGGAACACCTCATGGACACATCCAGAAGTCTCAAAATCCTAGGCATTTTTTAGACATCTCTCAATCTTAGCTGACAATCTAGATTAACAGTGACAACTCCATAAGGTACATTATTTACTATCTTCAATTTTATTAAAAACTGAGTGTGTAAATAATAGGAAAATAAGATCCAAAGTCAAGGGAAGAAATGTAGTTGATAAAAACAGAACTGAGAGTACAAAGGTAATACACTTAGTCAATAAATATTTAAGTCAACTAATATGAATTTATTCAGAGATTTCAAGTAGTAATTGGGGAAAAAATGCATGAACAGATATGGAATCTTAACAGACAAATGGAGACTAAAATATAAAACTAAATGCAAATTCTGAAGCTAGAAGTAATAATGTCTGGAAGAAAAATGTATTGATTGTGCTTAATAGTACATTAGAAATAAAAGAACAGAAAAATAAATGCAAGAACAAATTGATGTAAATTATTTAACATTTTAAAAAGAAGAAAAATTGAATAAAAAATGAACAAAGTCTTCAGGACTGTGAGAAACATAAGCAGTCCAACACACTTATAACTGGGGTTCTGAAAGGAGATAAAATTTATTGATGAAATGATCAATCTTAATCAGTCTTGAGTTAAGCATCAGATCTCATTAGTACAGTAAATGCCAAGCATTATGATTATAAATGAATTCACATGTAGACAATAACAGAGTCAAATTCTAAAAATTAAAGGGCAAATGTTAAAAATAATTCAATAATAAGGAAAATATTACATATAGAACAACAGAAAAAACATGGATGACTATTTCTTGGGGAAAATGGAAATCTTCAATATAGAATGACAACTTTTTATGCAGACTGAAAAAAAATGTTTACCAAGAATTTTGTATCTAGTCAAATGTTCTTTAATCCTAATCTAGGAAAAAATGCAGATATTCTCACTTGAATACTAGCTGATAGAATTTTTCTTTATTTATTTATTTTTATTTGCTTATTGCTTCATTGAGCACAAACGGAGTACACATATTGTTTCTCTGGTTGTACACAAAGTAGAGGCACAACATCTGTGCATTCATACATGTACACAGGACAATGATGTCTGTCACACATTCTGTTAATATTCTTACACCCCCACCCTGACCCCCCCCTCCCTTCCCTCTATGCTATCTATCCTTCCTCCATTCTTGCCACCCTTCCCCCCTGCATTATACATCATCATTCATTTATCAGAGAGACCATTCGGTCTTTGGATTTTGGGGATTGGCTGATCTCACTTAGCATAACAGTCTCCAACATCATCCATTTACCTACAAATGCCATAGTTTTATTTTTCTTTATGGCTGAATAATACTCCATTGTGTATATATACCACAGTTTCTTTATCCATTCATCTATTGAAGGGCATCTAGGTTGGTTCCACAATCTAGCTATTGTGAATTGAGCAGCTATTAACATTGATGTGGCTCATCACTGTAGTAATCTGATTTTAAGTCCTTTGGGTATAGGCCAAGGAGTGGGATAGCTGGGTCAAATGGTGGATCCATTCCAAGTTTTCTAAGGAATCTCCACACTGCTTTCCAGAGTGGCTGCACCAACTTGCAATCCCACCAGCAATGTATGAGTGTCCCCTTTTCCCCACATCCTCGCCAACACCTGTTGTTGCCTGTATTCTTAATAAAAGACATTCTAATTGGGGTAAGATGAAATCTTAAGGTGGTTTTGATTTGCATTTCTCTTATAACAAGGGATGTTGAACATTTTTTCATAAATCTGTTGATTGCTTGTAGATCTTCCTCTGTAAAGTGTCTGTTCATTTCCTTGGCCCATTTATTGATTGGGTTATTGGTGTTCTTGGTGTAAAGATTTTTGAGTACTTTGTAGATTCTGGAGATTAGTGCTCTATCTGAAGTGTGTGTGGCAAAGATTTTCTCCCACTCTGAAGGCTCCCTCTTCACATTGCTGATTGTTTCCTTTGCTGAGAAAAAGCATTTTAGTTTGACGCTATCCCAATCATTGATTCCTGCTTTTATTTCTTGTGCTTTGGGAGTCATGTTAAGGAAATCTGGTCCTAGGCCAACGTGATGAAGATTTGGACCTATTTTCTCTTCTATTAGATGCAGAGTCTCTGGTCTGATTTCTAGGTCCTTGATCCACTTTGAGTTGAGTTTTGTACAGGGTGAGAGGTATGGGTTTAGTTTCATTTCGCTGCATATCAATTTCCAATTTTCCCAGCACCATTTGTTGAAGAGGCTATCTTTTCTCCATTGTATGTTTTTGGCTCCTTTGTCAAGTATGAGATACCTGTATTTATGTGGGTTTGTCTCTGTGTCCTCTATTCTGTACCATTGGTCTACCTGTCTATTTTGGTACCAATACCATGCTGTTTGTGTTACTATTGCTCTGTAGTATAGTTGAAGGTCTGGTATTGTGATACCCCCTGCTTCCCTCTTCTTGCTAAGAATTGCTTTAGCTATTCTGGGTCTCTTATTCCTCCAAATGAATTTCATGATTGCTTGCTCTATTTCTATGAGGTCCGTCATTGGGATTTTAATTGGAATTGCATTGAATTTGTATAGCACTTTTGGAAGTATGGCCATTTTGACAATATTAATTCTGCCTATCCAAGAACATGGGAGATCTTTCCATCTTCTCAGATTCTCTTTAACGTCTTTCTTTAGTGTTCTGTAGTTCTCATTGTAGAGGTCTTTCACTTCTTTTGTTAGATTGATTCACAAGTATTTTATTTTATTTGAGGTTATTGTGAATGTGGTAGTTTTCCTAATTTCTCTCTCAGAGGATGCATCACTTATGAGTAAAAATGCATTGGATTTATGAGACTAATTTTATATCCTGCTACTTTACTGAATTCATTTATGAGTTCCAGAAGTTTTCTGGTGGAATTCTTAGGGTCTTCTAAATAGGAAATCATGTCATCAGCAAATAGGGATAGTTTGAGCTCTTCTTTTCCTATTTGTATTCCTCTAATTTCTTTGGTCTGTCTAATTGCTCTGGCTAGAGTTTCAAGAACAATGTTGAATAGTAGTGGCGAAAGAGGGCATCCCTGCCTTGTTCCAGTTCTCAGGGGGAATGCTTTCAATTTTTCTCCATTTAGAAAGATGTTAGCTGTGGGCTTGGCATAGATAGCCTTTACAATGTTAAGGAATGTCCCCACTATCCCTATTTTTTCTAGTGTTTTGAGCATGAAGGGGTGCTGCATTTTATCAAATGCTTTCTCTGTATCTACTGAAATAATCATGTGGTTCTTGACAGTAAGTCTCTTGATGTGGTGAATTACATTGATTGATTTCCGGATGTTGGACCAACCTTGCATCCCTGGGATGAAACCCACTTGATCATGGTGCACTATCTTTTTAATATGCTTTTGTATGCGATTCGCTAAAATTTTGTTAAGAATTTTTGCATCTATGTTCATTAGAGATATAAGTCTGAAATTTTCTTTCCTTGACGTGCCTTCTCTGGTTTTGGTATCAGGGTGATATTAGCTTCATAGAATGAGTTTGGAAGGGTCACCTTCTCCTCTATTTCATAAAAAATTTGAGGAGTATTTGAATGAGCTCTTCTTTGAAGGTCTTGTAGAACTCGGCTGTGAATCCATCTGGTCCTGGACTTTTCTTTGTTGGTAGGCCTTTGATGACTTCTTCTATTTCATTGCTTGAAATTGATCTATTTAAGTTGTGTATGTCCTCCAGATTCAGGTTGGGTGGCTCATATACCTCTAGGAACCTGTTGATGTCTTCCAGGTTTTCTATTTTTTGGAGTATAAATTTTCAAAGTAGCTTCTTATTATGTTTTGTATTTCAATTGTGTCTGTTGTAATATTTCCATTTCCATCTCAAGTTTTAGTAATTTGGAGTTTCCCTCTCCTTCTCTTCATTAGCATGGCTAAGGGTTTATCAATTTTGTTTTTTTCAAAGAACCAACTTTTTGTTTTGTCAATTTTTTGAATTGTTTCTTTTGTTTCAATTTCATTGATTTCAGCTCTAATTTTTATTATTTCCTGTCTTCTGCTACTTTTGGTGATGATCTCTTCCTCTTTTTCTAGGGCTTTGAGCTGTAGTGTGAGATCATTGATTTGTTGACTTTTCATTCTTTAATTAAATGCACTCCATGCAATGAATTTTCCTCTTAGCACTACTTTCATAGTGTCCCAGAGATTTTGATATGTTGTATCTTTGTTCTCGTTGACCTCTAAGAATCTTTTAATTTCCCCCCAATGTCTTCTGTTATCCATGTATCATTCAATAGCATATTATTTAATCTCCAGGTCTTGGAGTAGTTTCTGTTTTTAACTTTATCATGATACCCCATTTCATTCCATTAATATCTGATAGTATACAAGGTAGTATCTCTATGTTTTTGTATTTGCTAAGAGTAGCTTTGTGGCATAACATATGGTCTATTTTAGAGAAAGTACCATGGGCTGCTGAGAAGAAAGTGTATTCGCATTTTGATGGATGGAATATTTTATATATGTCTGTAAAGTTCAAATAAGCGATTGTGTCATTGAGTCCTATGGTTTCTTTTTTCAATTTTTGCTTGGAGGATCTGTGCAAAGGTGAGAGAGGAGTGTTAAAGTCCCCCAGTATTATTGTGTTTTGGTCTATGTGGTTCCTGAAATTGAGAAGGATCTGATTGACATACATGGATGCACCATTGTTTGGTGCATAAATATTTATGATTGTTATGTCTTGCTGATATATGCTTCCTTTAAGCAGTGTGAAATGTCCTTCTTTATCCCTTCTGAATAACTTTGGCTTGAAGTCTGCTTTATCTGAAATGAGGATGGAAACTCCTGCTTTTTTACTCAGTCCATGTGCATGGTATGTTTTTTCCCAACCTTTCACCTTTAGTCTATGTGCATGTTTTTCTATGAGATGAGTCTCTTGAAGGCAGCATATTGTTGGGTCTTTCTTTTTAATCCAATCTGCCAGTCTATGTCTTTTGATTGATGAGTTTAAGCCATTTACATTCAGGGTTATTATTGAGATATGACTTGTATTTCCTGCCATTTTAGCTTTTTTGGGGGTTTTTAGCTTAACTTTGTTTCTCCTTTGATTGACTCTGTCATTAGGGTAATTCCTCCCCATGTTGGCTGAGATTGTTGTTTTTTATTTCTTCCTCTTTGAATATTTTGTGAGAATGTTCTGTAGGGCAGGTTTTCTCTTTGTGAATTCTTTAAGCTTTTGTTTATCATGGAAGGATTTTATTTCATCATCAAATCTGAAGGTAAGTTTTGCTGGGTATAAGATTCTTGGTTGGCATCCATTTTCTTTCAGAGCTTGAAATATGTTGTTCCAGGCACTTCTTGCTTTTAGGGTCTGGGCTGAGAAATCTGCTGATATCCGTATTGGTTTCCCCCTGTAGGTAATCTGATTCTTTTCTCTCGCCACCTTTAAAATTCTATCTTTGTTTTGTATGTTAGGCATTTTCATTATAATGTGCCTTGGTGTGGATCTGTTGTAATTCTGTCTGTATGGTGTCCTGTAAGCCTCTTGTAATTGATTTTCCATCTCATTCGTCATATTTGGGAAATTTTCTGATATTATTTCATTGAGCAGATTATTCATACCCTTGGTTTGTATCTCTGTGCCTTCCTCAATCCAAATAACTCTTAAATTTGGTCTTTTCATGATGTCCCATATTTCTTGGAGGTTTTGTTCATGATTCCTAACCATCTTCTCTGTTTGTTTGACTTTGTTTTCAAGATTAAATATTTTGTCTTCATTGTCTGAGGTTCTGTCTTCCAAGTGATCTATTCTGTTAATTATGCTTTCTATTGAGTTTTTAACTTGGTTTATTGTTTCCTTCATTTCCTTGTTTCCTTCAAGGATTTATGTTTGTTTTTTTTCTCAAAACTTCTTTCTCTTTATTGAAATGGTTTTTTGCTTCCTGCAGTTGCTCTATTAGCTGATTATTCATAGCCTGAATCTGCTCTCTCATCACATCATTCTCTTCTCGGATCATTTTAATTATGAACATTCTGAACTCCTTTTCTGTCATTCCTTCTACCATGCTCTCTTTGGGTTCTCTTGATATATCATCTAGGTTTGTTTGGGATACTTTCTTCCCATGTTTTCTCATGTTGCTCATGTATCTATCTTCCCCTCTAGTAGTGTGAATCAGAGGGAATGCAATTTTCCTGTAAAGACTTAGAGTGTCCCTGAAGATTTCCAGTAACTCACCTGATGTTTGAGAGGTGCTTGATCAAGTGGTGACCCTAGAAAGCTGCTGTCCCACTCCCTCCAGTTTGGGAATGATCAATGCTTCTGGGCAGAGGCAGCTGCTGGGGCCAGAGACTCCAGCCCCTCCAGGCCAGACTGCCCAGGAGACGCTGTGCAGTGGCCTGGAAGACTGGAGCTCAGCTCTGTGAACTCAGGAAGTCCCAGATGGTCGCTCTCTTCCAGGGAAGCTGCAAAATGGGGCCAAAGGGTCCAAACTCACCGCTGGAGCTAGAGACTCCAGCCCCTCCAGGCCAGACCACTCAGGAGATGCCACGCAGTGGAGAGAAGACCAGAGCTCAGCTCTTCGGACCTGATAGAATTTAAAACAAGCTGATCATCAGTTGTTATGGTTTGGATGTGAGATATCCTCCAAAAGCCACGTGTGGGACAATGCAAGAAGTTTGAGAGGAGAAATCATTAGGTTGTAAGAATCTTAACCCAATCGGTTATTTAATCCCCTATAGGGATTAACGGAGTGGTAACCAAAATGGCAGGGTGTGGCTGGAGGAGGTGGGAATTGGGTCATGGTGTGGGAGTATATTTTTGTATCTGTACAGTAGAATCTCTCTCTCTCTCTCTCTCTCTCTCTCTGCTTCCTGATCCATGTAAGCTGCTTCCCTCTGCCACACCTTTCCCCCATCATGATGTTCTGCTTTACCTTGAGTCCTAAGAAAAGGAACTGGCCTTCTATGGACTAAGACCTCTGAAACTCAGCCCTCAAATAAACTTTTACTCCTTTAAAATTGTTCTGGTCAGATCTTTTAGTCACAGCAGCAAAAAAGCTGACTAAAACATCAGTACAACCAAAAACAATTTTCATATCTTATTAGACTGAAATGACTATAGTATGTCAGATCTATGAAGAAAATGAAGAAAACTAGAAATGACAAATATATAAGCATAGGAGCTTTTATCATAAATTCTTTAAAGAAAACTGATGATTTAAGATGAAAAACCCACTTTATTCCTAAGTAAACATGTATGTAAAAATTAAATAAATCAATAAAATGAAAGATACAATAGTACTAAATGAGATGAAAAAGTAACAAGTTTCTTAATATTTGAGAAAGTGTATAGTATGATCATGATATACACTCTAATTCCTAGAATATTCAGCTAATAATACAAAAAATTTTAACTTAAAAGCCATTATAAGTCTTAAATAAAAACAAATATTATTTGAACTTAATATTAGGAAATTTTGAATATATGAAAAAATAGTTGAATATTAGAGAAAACATATAACTCAAAAGAATACATGAAACTCATATGTAAAAAATAGAGATAACAAATGAACATAAATCCAAAAATTTAAATAATCATCTAAAACATACGTGGACTAAACAATACAATTAAGAGACAGGGCCTGACAGACCATCTACAAAAGCAAGATGCACCTATATACTCTACACAAGAAATAAATTTTAAATATAAAAAATAGGTGGACATAAAACAATAGAAAAATGTGTTATGCAAAAATAAGCATTAGAAAGCTGGCATGTCCATATTATTTCAGGAAATGCTTATGTTGAGGCTATGGGATTTTTTAAAAGAGTGAACAGAAAGTACATTAGATTCTCTTAGTACTTTCAATAGCACCTCCAGTAATGCATGGGTCAGATAATTCTTTTTTTCCCCACATTTTTTATTGGTACATGGCAATTGTGTAATGATGGAATTTGTTATAATATATTCAAACATGCACACAATATAACAATCTAATTTGGCCAATACCACTCCCCAGCACTTTCCCCTCTCACCCCTTGGTCCCCACTGATCTGTTTTGATTTCCATAAATCTGCCCCCACCTTTCTTTTCCTTTTTCTTCACTAGCTTTCCACATATGAGAGAAAACATATGACCCTTGAATAGATCAGATAATTCTTAAAAGAGGAGTGAGAGAAGACATTTACTTGGCTTCTTGACCAAAGGTAATCCACAAAGTATAAAAATAGTTAACCTATTTATATTTAATTATAGGACTTCAAAATAAATGAGGTGAGAATTGACAGCCAAGAGGAGAAACAGACATGTCCACAATTATGAATTGGAGATTTGAGCACTTTTCTTTCAAAAAATTGATTGAACAGTGGACAGAAAATCAATAAGACTGAAACAACATGCCAAGCAACTTAACCATTACAGTGCATTAACATTTAGAAACTGCAGAATAAGCAGTATTTTCAAGTGCACAGGAAATATTTACCAAGTTAAAGCAGTTGATCATGGTCCACATAATAGGCTTAGTAAATATCAGAAGATCAAAATTTTGCATAACAAACTCTGTATTAACAGACAAGATGATTGTGTAAATGAAAGTTTTAAAGAATCACCAAAACTAAAATAATTTACAAAAAACACAGAATAAAGGGACGAAATAAAAACCAAATTTGTATTTCTACTATCATCAAGCAATGTGTATTGGCTTTACTTTGAACCATGTCAAATTAGCTAAGCTGATGAGGATGGACATAAGAGAACTTTGTATAATATTTCAAAGACAGAGTGAAAGTGTTGTTTTTATATCCAGAATCAGTTGGGGCTATTGGATCTCACACTCTATGTATCTGCTGGCTCATCTGATTGGAGGCAGGAGCAGCTGGAAGGGAAGGTTCTCCAGCTTCTGCCCACTGTCGTCATGCAGCTTCAAGAGCTGCTCACCCACCTTTCCCTTCATTCAAGAGTGAAGAGTATCAGCTGTCCCTGACACACTTGCCTCATGAAGGGTACAAGCTATCTTACTCTGCTCCAGCTGAGATAATAAAACAATACAGATTGGTCATTTAAGCAACAGAATTTTATTTCTCAAGATTTTGGAGACTGATGGTCCAAGACCAAGGTGCCAGCATAGTCAGTTTCTGGTGATGCCTCTCTTCATGACTTTAAAATAGTGGCCTTCTTTTTGTGCCTTCATATAGCAGAAAAAAAAAAGATATCTTTCCTTCCCTCTTCCCTTTACTCCCTACCTCTCCTTCCTCTTCCACTTCCTCACCCTCCTCCTCCTTATTCTTCTTCCCCTTTTTCTTCCTCTTCCTCGTCTTCTTTTCCTTCTATATCCACCCTTAACTAAGGCTAGGAATTTATTTAACCTTATTTAAGCTTATTTACCTCCTAAAAGTGCTATCTCCAAATATAATTACATTGGGGATTAGGTTTCAACATATGAATTTGGGGGGACATAATTCAGTCATTTCCAGATGTGCTGAGAGGCAGACACAGTTCCATTTTGTCATTACAGGTTCTGGCTTGTCCTTGGCTTCTCCCACTCCATGTCTGCCTTTTCTAACCAACATCTCTGCTTAAGTGGGGCTGTATAGCAGACACAGAGCAGCCTATGGATGACTTAATGACCTTCTGTAATTGTATAAAATCTAATAACTATAATTCAACACTAATTTCTATATATAATTTCTGCTTCTGTGATTGAACCCTGTTACATGCTGGAAAATGAAATTTCAAACATTATTTACGATTGCTTTAAAAATTTAAAAATACTTAAAATTTTTTTTTTTACAGCACAGTGAGTTCATTTACAACTCTCTTTTTCAATTTCTTATTTTTTTAAGGAGTATAAGAGTGCTAGATGGAAAAATATACCACATCGGGGAAGGATATTAAAGAAGACCTAAATAAACAGAGGCATGACATGGCCATGAATTACAAGACTGAAAATTGTTAAGATGTCAATTCTCTACACATTTATATAGATTTACTGCAATTTCAATCAAAATTTTGTAGACCCTTTCTGCAAACATTAACAAGTTAACTCTAATATTTGTATGGAAAGATAAAATACTTAAAAGTGAAAAGCAATCTTGAAAAAGGGACAAAGTTGTGAAACTCACACACGTTGAATTCAGAACATCTTTGACAGTTATAATGATCTGACAGTGTGCTATTGACACAAGGATAGCCAACACCATGTAATGGAAGAAAGGGTCCAAATATAAAACCACCCACAAAGGATCAATTTTCAATAAAGGTGCCAAGGTACTGGAACAACTATATATCCATATCAAAGAACATTAATTTGAGCTTTTACCTCACACCACACAGAGAAATTTATTCAAAAAAGATCATAGACTTAAATTTGAATGTTAAAAATATGAAGCTTCTGAAAGAAAACATAAGAGGATATTTTCAGACCTTGAAGTAAAGAAGGGTTTCTTAGAAAAGACACAAAACACGAATGAAAAATTAAAAAAAAAAAAACAGAAATACTGAATCAAAATCAAAACTGAAATTTTGTTCAAGACTTTCATTTCTCAGTTCAATTGACCAAGTAATGCTATGTAGATATAAATATAGCATAGTAAATTCCACCTCTGTATATATCCAGAAAGCACCAATTTAAAAAATAAATAAATAAATAAATAGAAGATCACTAGAGTAGAAGAAAGGGGTTGCAGCTGGGGAGAAGGAGAGGGAAAGAGGAAATCCTGGGGACTAGAATGAAAATTTATTTTCTATGCCCATATGAATATGTCAAAATGAACCCCACTACTGTGCAGAACTATAATGCACCAATAAAAACATAAAAGACAGTTACGAAAATGAGAATGTAAGTCATAGATTGAGAGAAAGTATTTGGAAAATGCATAAATGACAAGGAGCTTGTATGAAAAATATATAAAGCCTCTTAATACTGAGAAACAACCTTATAAAAATGAGCATAAGATTTAAACAGACCCTTCAGGAAATAAAATACATTAACAAGCAATAAGCACATGTAGTTAGTCATCAGGGAAATGTAATTTGAAACTACAAAGATATCGAGCAAAATAGTAAAAATTAGTTCAGCAACACTAAATGTTTGTGAAATTGTAAAGAAATCAATACACTTAAATATTCCTGGGACAAATTTTAAAATTACACAACCACTTTGAAAACAGTGTAGCAGGGTTTTATAAAGATAAATATGCAGCTTGGGATTTAGTTCATGATAGGGCACTTGCCTAGCATTTGTGAAGCCCTGGGTTCAATCCCTAACACTTAAAAAAAAAAAAAAAAGATAAATACAAGTCATGCAGCACCTAAGAACCTTATTTTGGGATAAAATCTAAGAAATGCATCAAGAGAGTTCATCATTGTGCAAACATCATACTTCCACAAATCCAGATAGTCCTATATGATGCTGCTAGGTTACAGACCTGTACAGCATTTACTATACTAAATACAGAACGCAGCTGGAACACAATGGTATTTGTGTGTCTAAACATCTCTAAACATCAAAAAGGTATAACAAAAAACATGGTGGTGTTGTTTTTTAAAAAAGTGGTACAGCTAGAAACATCATCATGAGCACTTTTTGCAGGATTGGAAGTTGCTCCGGATGGTCAATGGGCAAGTGGTGAGTGAATGGGAAGGCCTCAGCATGACTCTACTTAACTTTTTGATTTGTCTGTAATAATGCTCAGCTTAAAATAGAAGCACTGTGTACTTTTGTACAAAATTATTTATATCCTTAAGTTTCTTCTATTTTTAATTCTTTTTTACTTTTTAATCTTTTTGTTAACAATCAAGAAGACAGAACACATATTAGCCTGGGCCTGAACAAAGTCAGTGATATCAATATCACTATCTTTCTCGTCCACAACTTGTCCCACTGGAGGTGATACAAGCAATAGCATGAATGGGGTTGGCACCTTCTATGTCCATAATGTCTTCTGAAAAGTCTTCCTGAAGGACCTCCCAGAGGCTGTCTTATGGCAAACACCTTTTTTTGTAAGTGCAAAGAACATACTACAAAATAATGATAAAAACTATAGTATAGTAAATACAAAAAAAAACAGTAACAGTTGTTTATTATCAAGTATTATGTACCACATGAAATTATATGTGCCATACTTTTATATGACTAGAAATGCAGTAGGTTTGTTTACAGCATCACCACAAGCATGATGATATAATGACTGTGATGTCATTAGGGAATAGGAAATTTTCAATTCCATTAAACTCTTATGGGACCACTGCCATATATGCTGTCTATATGCATTGCCCATGATTGACTGAAACATCGTTTTGTGCTGAACAAATGTATGCTATCCCTGGATATTTAACCATGGAGAGATGAAAACATATGGCTATATAAAGATGTATACAAAAATATTATAGCAGCTCTATTTATGATGGCCCCAAACTGGAAATTATACAGATGTCCGTCAACGGGTGAATCAATAAGCAATTTAAGTTGCACTTATACAAGGAAATGCTTTTATCAGCAGAGGAACAAACTGCTGACACACGTAGCAACATGCTACCTTTTTATATATTTTAACTCCCCACCTCCTTAACCCCTACCAACCATTAATATATTCTTCACTTCTAAGATTTTGTCATTTTATAAATATTATCATCATTTGAAAAATAATGTAAACAGATCATAAAGTACATAAACTTCTGAATTGGTGTTTTTCACTTCATATAATTCTTGGTTGAATGTACTGGGAGTAAATGCAAAAGAATAATTTATAGCAGTATTCCTGATTTTACAAGACTTGTGTCTAACATTTTTAACTTTATCCAAGCTCTATTTTCTTCACTAGCTCTATTTTTTTAATTCCCTATTTGAATCAAAAATAATGTCTTTCTTATTATATGATGACTTAAAAATTTACAAGAAAAAATTGGAATTTTTGATTTGCCTTTTAATATAAATTGCCTTTTTTCAAATTCTAATTTATTTTTAATTTACTTGTGTTTAAAATGTTTAAATTTTTTGGACAAGGAAAGGCCAAGTCCTCATTTACCCCACAGAAATGTCCAAAAATAATAAGAAGCCGAACCACGTTGATAGGAGTTTGCAAAATAGTCAAAGGTGTGCAGCAATCAGTGAACACCCAATCCAGTCAAAGTCATCTTCAAAATGATAGAAGATGTTATGGTGTTTCTACTGACTCTTACCCCACTCCCAAGTTGTCAGGATGTTCTTGGTCTGGAGGAAGAAGTAGCCTACTTCCTAGTTTCTTCCCTCACACTGAAGGGAGCAGAACAGATGGGATTTGTAATATTCTGTTTCTGGGGTGCTACCTAAGTGACTTATGTCTGTTTTGTTTAACCCAGATGTCAGGCAGGAGAAAGTGGTAAGCACATCCCAGGGCAGCAGTGGACAGACTTCCATCTGCAGATGCCTGGGGGAAGGGATTCATGGAGAGATCTAAAACAAATGATCTCAGTGAAGGGTGAAAAAAGTGCCCTGAAAAACCACTGTGGACGCCAGAACACACACAAGAGATTTTTTATTAGGCAGACAACCATCGTCTGCCCTGAAGAAAAAGAGAAAGAGAAAGAAAGAAAGAAAGAAAGAAAGAAAGAAAGAAAGAAAGAAAGAAAGAAAGAACATGGCCGGGGAGCTGCTTTTAAGCTCTCAAACTTCTAGGGCAAAACAATGATAGAGCCAACTCTTGAAATTGAATTTTGGCGGACTAGGGATCAGCCAATGGCTAGCGACCACAGGCCTACGAGCAGACCAATGGCGGCTAGGTACAGGGAAGGGGCGGGGGAGCTGTCATCCCCCCTCACCTTCCTCGCAGGCATATCCTGCGCCCAACCACCAGGGAAGGAGCCCCACAAGGTTGGGCCTTGGGCTGGAAGGCAGCCCCAGGCAAGAGTGGAACTACAGGGCAAACCCACCTCTGGCCTGCTGCTCACCTTGGCAAGCTGGCAGGGGAAGGGGCCACGCGGACAGAGCGCTGCTCTGACTGCTGCAGTTGCGTCTGACAGGCATGATCATTGCAGCTTTTTACATTACACTCAGACCCCAAGCAGAAGCTGGAGTGAGATACTCTGGGAAATTAAGACATTCAAAAGTATCTGTGCATGAAAGGGAATTGGCAAGGCCACAGTCAAGATGCATGCTCCACAGCACATTCATCTTGGCCTGGTCCCCAGACTCAGAGCAAGCCCAGCTAACCAGTGAAGGACTGTACCCACACAGAGCCAGGTGGTAGAGACTGGGAGAGTCAGCGGTTTTTTTCAAATGCCCAATTTTCAACAAAACAACAAGACAAAGAAACAGGAAAATATGAACTACTAAAAAGAACAAAATTAATTGGTAAACACCATTCCTGAGGAAGAACTGGAATTACTAGGCAAAGATTTGAAAATAATTATCTTAAATAGACTCAAAAGGAAAGGAAAAACATTAACAGAGGACATAAGAAATTAAGAAAATGATAGGTGCACAAAACAAGAATACAAAAAAAAGCACATCACAAAAAAGAATCAAAAGATATTTTGGGTTTGAAAGATATAATAACTGAACTGAAAAATTCACTAAAGGTATTGATCAAATCTTGAAACATGAGAACAAAAGAGAAGAACTTTTACTCTTTTACAGACCTATTCTAAAGCTACGGAATCAAGACACTGTAGAGGTATATAATACTGACTTAGGAAACAAAAAAACACCCTGAAAATACATCTATGAAAAACATAATCACCTTATTTATGAAAAAGAATCTATGAAAAGAATGATCTCAACAAATGGTGCAAGACCTGGTGGATATTCATATGGGAAAAAAACTAGCCTGATTTCTACCTCACACTGTAATATATTTCTCCCTTATCCATGAAGGAATGTTCCAAGATCCTCTCAGGGAATGCCCGAAAGCACAGACAGTTCTGAACCACGGGCGTGTTTCATTTTATTGCAGATCTTAGCAACATCAGCATACGATTTTTTATTAACTTGAGGACTTTTCCATATTCACTTGAAAGGAACACTTTATGGTTTCTCTTTGTCATATTTGAATTGCCAGCATCATCACTCTTGGATTATGGGGTCATTATTAAGTAAAATAAATGTTACTTGAACACAAGAGCTGTGTTACATGACAGTCAATCTGGTAACTGAGATGGCTGTGAACTGACTTATGACAGATGGTATGTACAGGTTGGAGGCCCAGGACAAGGGAATGATTTGCATCTTGCACCTTGGAACAGGGTGGTGTAAGATTCTGTCTCACTTCTCAAAATAGTATGCACTTTAAAATTTACAAATTGTTTGTTTTTTATGTAATTTTCCACTTAATGGTCTTGGACTGTGGTTGCCTGTGGGAACCTGAAGTCAGGTAACATGAAACCACTGTTTATACACATTATTCTAAGCTTCACAGACCTAAATATAAAAGATCTGTAAAAGAAGAGTAAAGTTGCTAGAAGAAAACATAAAAGAGCATCTTTCTTAACTCAGTTTAGGCAAAGATTTCTCAAACTAGAACAATACAACAAAAACCACTACACATATATGCAAACTAGTGGGTGGTTAGTACATTAATAGATGATTTCATTTAAATAAAAACTTTCACTCATCAAAAGTCAGCATGAAAGAGTAAAACAGTCAAGTTACATATTAAGACATTCAGAATGCATATATTCAGCTGAGGGCTTTTCTCCAACACGACTTTACCCCTCCTTGTACCTACACTCTTTGCCCTATCCCTTTGTTTCTTTGACTCTGGGTTCAGTCATATGATTTGCTTTGGCAGATGAGATGTTAGCAAAAATGATACAAGCCTAATCCAGCCAAGCTCCCTCTCTAATTTCTATTCATAGGTGTACTGTGAAGATTAAAAGATCAACTTTATGCAGTGCTCTGGGCAATAATTTGTAGTCAGTGGGTGTTCAGAAAGGCAAACTTCCTTCTTCATCCTGTGCTTACCTGCATATGTCCTAGTACTTGTACAACAACCTGCCCTAGTGGACAGGACTGGAAGTACTGTTATTTTTCAGTTTGATGTGAAAGTATGGAACACAGGACAAGCTGGATCTTAGAAACTAAAATCAAATAAACAAGAGATATTTTAGCTTCACTAGGCTTCTAAGTCTCTGGGAAAAAAAAAAGAAATCTTCCTTTGGGATTCATTTTCTCATTCCACAAAATAAATAAATCAGGAAATATGGAGGTGGAGATCTCACTTCCTGGGATTGCCTGAGCCTGTCAGCAAATATTAAGAGACTGTGACTATTGAAAACAGCTAATTGCAAGTCTCTTAATGTTCACATCCCAATTAAAGACATTTGTTCTTTGTGAAAGCTGTCCCATAAGCTTGCAGGGGCCTAGTCAGAAAGTGAGAAGGTTTTTCCTGAGCTCCTGAATAACACATTCATAAATCAGAAGAGTCTCCAAATAAAAAGAGCCAATTAAAGTGATTAGTTCTCTATATATTATAGTTTATTTTCAGTCAAGCTGTTTTGCCTCCTTCCCTGTTCTCCTCCAAGGACGATGATCTAAAAGGTAAACATCTATATTTCAGTGTGTGCTCACAGAGTTCCAAAAAAACTGCATTTGGAAACAGACCAAAGAACGATTTTTTAGCAGTTTCATTCATTTTTGTTGTTGTTGTTGTTTTGTTTTTTGTTTGTTTGTTTGTTTGAAAATTGACTCAAACATGTCTCCTTACAAGCAAGCCAAAGTGTCAACAATTTTTCCAAAATCAGGTTTGGTCTGCAAGGTAATGAAATGGAAAGGAGAAGTGCTTGGGATAAAGAGGTCCCATCTTGGTCAACTGCCTCTCTTTGTCCTGTACTCAGATCCCTGGACTTCCCAGTGGGGCCAGCAGTGACTGCACCCCTAAGGCTGTGGTTTACATCAAATGGAACATGGGGCTGTTAAGGATCTCATGCTCCTCCTTTCCCTTAGAGAACTGAGAGACTGGCAGAAGAGATGTGGCCCACATGACAGGCACAATGCTTCTTGTCATTCTTCATTGGGACTAAGGGAAATCTCTTTATGAATGCTTAATTTTCAAACTCTTCACAAGAAGTTTGCAAAATGGAGGACAAACTTCACTCTAACCCACCTTCCTCAGATGAGTCCATATCTCAAGTTACATTTGAATCTGGAATGTCCCCCAAAAACTGATGTGTTAGCAATGCAGCAATGTTCAGAGGTGAAATGATTGGATCATTAGGGCTCTGATCTTATTAGTGGATTAATCCATTTGATGGGTTAATAATTTGAATGGATTTACTGTGAAATGGTGACAACAGGTGTGGTCTGGCTAGAGGAAGGAGGTCACTGGGAAATGGCCTTAGTGATGCATCTATCCCCTGCCTCTTTCTCTCTCTCTCCTTCTTCCTCTCTCTCTCTCTTTCCTGGTTGCCATGAGCTGAGCAGTTTTCCTCTGCCATGCCCTTCCACCATGATGTTCTGCCTCACCTCAGCCTGAAAGCAATAGAGCTGGCCAATTAATGACTGAATCCTCTGAAACTGTAAGTCAAAATAAATCTTTCCTCCTCTAAATTGTTGTTGTCTGTCATTTTGGTCACTGATATGAAAAGCTAACACATCTAGTCTCATGACCAATAACTCCCAAAGATCAACCACTTGTGATTCTATACCCTTTTACCTTTTAAGGGAATCATCTACATAGCCATTTCCAAAATTCCTCTGAGGCTTCTGGCCTACCCTTCTGTCAGTTGACCTGAGAAACAGTTGTTTGAGGCAGAGTGAGATTCCAGACCTGGACCCAGCAGGCCTGCTCCCTCTCTGACTTGCTCACCTAACATGTGAACTTACTATGGAATGGACCTGGCAGGTGGAGATTCACAGAGGGCCAGGAGTCTTCCCCACGTGGACTATAGCGCCCCCTTTCTTAGTCATCTTGGGCTGCTTTGCAGAATACCACAGACTGGGCAGTTTAAACAACATACACTCATTTCTCACAGGTCTGGACGCAAGGAGCTTGAGATCAAGGCAGGATTGGAGATTGGTGAAGGCCCACTTTCTGATTCACAGATGCTGTCTTTCTGCTATGTCCTTATAGGGTTGAAGAGGCAAGGCAACCCTCTACAGTCTCTTAAAAGGGCATTTATTCCCCCCACGAGAACTCTGCCCTCACAAACCAATCACCTCCAAAGGCCCTGCCTCTACACTTCATCACTTTGGGGGTTACAATTTTTATTATATGATTGTGGGGGATACAAATATGTGGTCCATATATTCTTATTAATGGGGAATGGCCATTTGTACTTAGCAATCTCCTGTCCTTTTGTCTTGCCTTCAAGGACAAACGTGAGTTTTACATGAACCTGACAGGCCATACTTGAGACAGTGGACTCAACCTTTCAGTCCCACTGTTTCCACAGCTCGTTGTCTCATTTGGGAATGGCCAATGCACATGAGCCTAAGGAAACAAGTTATGCAGATTTGTTCTAAAACCACATTTTAATATATAATCTTCTGACTCAGATGAATATTTTGGACATTAAATGAATAATAATAGTCTTCACGTTGATGAGAAACTGTGTTCTCTTGAAGTACTTTGTCCTATCAAGCTGCCTTTCATTTTCATACTTTGAATAGAGACATGCAAGTCAAAATTACTTTAGTTTCAAATTTATTATAAGAAAAGGGCGCTGGAAATCCCTAAAAGTTAACACTTAGCTGATAATAAAGACAGTGGAGCCCAAGGGTGCAAAGAGGCAGGAACTTCTCTAGCCAGTCAGGTGCTGCCCACAGAAATGGAAGCCCTGGGCTTTACCATTCAAGAGAAGTTAGCATCTTAAATTTTAATATGAAATTTGTGGATGGTCAAACATAAAAATGTGTTCTAAGCAATCTATGACCTAAAACTTGCAAGGCCATTCCTGGCTCAATTTGATGACTGGGCCACCAGAGTGTGCTCTTGGTTCTGTCAGTCCTTCACTTGGCTTGATTTTTCCACTTCAATCTCCTCACGGCAGATAGCAAGAGACACCCAGGACTCTTCAGCCCTGATGTCTGCTATCCAACAGGATAGGGATTGATATCCACAATCCCACTTTGGCTTTATTCTCAGACTTCAACCCAGCCGTCAATTTCAGCAATTATAGCTAAACAAGCTACAGATTAAGGAGCCCTTATTCAAAATGTCTGGGACCAAGCATGATTCAGATTTGGAATTTTTTTAGATTTCAGAATATTTTGATATACACAATGAGCTATCTTGGGGATGGGAACTTGTCTAGACACAAAATTCATGTATGTATTATGTACACCTCATATACACAGCATGAAGGTAACTTTATATAATATTTTTGGTGCACCTGCATTTTGACCGTGACTTATCATATAAGGGCCACACGTGTGGAATTTCCCACTTGTGGCTTCGTGTCAGTACTCAAAAATTTCCACATTCTGGACCATTCCAGAGTTCCAGATTAGAGACACCCAACCTGCACTACTATATCCAGGCTTTCATGAATTTTTCCACCAAATGCTTTCAGGATGTCATCACCCAAGCAAGGAATATTGTTAGTCAATTTTTCATTACTGTAAAAAAAAAAAAAAGAACCTAAGGTATTCAACTTAAAGAAGAAAGGCTTATTTGGGCTCATAGTTTTGGAGATTTCAGACCCATGGTTAGTTGGTACCATTGCTTTTGGGCCTTTGTCAAGGCAGGATGTCATTAGTGGGATCATGTGGTAGAATAAGCCATTCTCACAGTTCATACTTGAAAGAGAGAGGAAAGTCTCAATGTCATTTCTAAGAGGAAGTCTCTGATGACCTAACTTCCTCCCACTATGCTCCACCTCTTAAAATTTCTACCACCCACAATAGTGTTACTCTAGGAACCAAGCCTTTAATACATGAGACTTGGAGGGACATTCCAGATCCAAATTATAGCAAATATTCTCTCTCTTCAAGGCCGTCTATGGAGATATCCCAATATTTCAAACTGATTTCTTTCAAGTGAGTTTCTGGGGGAGATTCCTGCTCTTCTCCAAATCCTCATATTTCACTTTGTCATACTTCAGAATTTCAGCCCTGCTAATACTGAAATTATACATTTCAGATATATTTCTTATTGCTCATCTACTGAATTATAAGCTTCCCAAAGTCAGGTATCATATCTCCTTTGGGTTCACTTATAATTTTCATAATGACTTGCATATAGTAATGCCTAACTAAAGTTATTATAAGACTTGCATTTCAGATATTATGACAGAATAGAAGCACTGATTACCTGTTCAAATGAGGAGCAGAATTAAACACTGAAAATACTGGACAGAGTATTCATAGCTTAATTTTTAATATGTTGATTATCCAGCACAAAAGTAGGAATGTTTAAATGCCAAAAGCGAATGAAATCTGGAATTTAGAAAATTAAACCAAGTACAAATGTAATCTTTCTCTTTGGGACACTGAGCATCCACTTATGATGATACAGGACTTATGGATCAAGATGTAAAACCTGGGGCCTCCCAAAGTCAGAAGTGTAATTACAGGAAGTTGAAGCCAGAAAGTGCTGTGTCTTCATTGTAAAATCAGCAAGGAATAGACCCCTGGCATAAACCAGCATCCACTAGAGGAAGAGGATCAGACAATGAAGTGTCCCTGTGTGAATTGTCACACTGGGTGAAAGACAAAATAATCTGTCCTGAGATTGTTAGGAAAAACCTGTCCTTACTTAAATTGCAGCACAAATTCTTGCTATGTGGGAGATCTGGAAAAAAAAAACTCAACATAAAATATTAACCCCAGATAACCCAGGGAAGTAAATGTTCAACACAAACTTCAAAGAATTCCCAGAGATGCACTGTCAAGGATTCTAATATCACAGCCAAAAAACAACAACAACAAAAAAAATACAGCTGGGAGCACATCCCATTGGTAGAGTGCATCTTAGCATGCCTGAGGCCCCAGCTCCACAAAAAAATTAAAATGAACATATACACAAAGAAAATGAGCTTCTCAGTGAAAATGAGCAGTAACAACAAGAGGCCACATGTTCTCACAAAACTCATATTCAAAATTACTAGCAGAAACAGAAAATGTGGGCAGTTAATGAGATGAAAGAAGCTTAAAGGCTACTGATGATATGAACAAAACTATATGACAAAAACTAACAAAAATAGTTGGACATCAAAAATTTTTAAACATGTAATAATTGAAATAAAGAACCTAATGGAGTGTTTTAATAGAAAAGTTCCCAAACAGAAGAGATATTTAATAAAAAGTGAAAGCTACATTTACACGCATAATCTCTAATGCAATAGAGAAACATAGCAACTCAGGAAATAGCAAAGGAGGATCCGAGGACACAGAGAATACAATGAAGATGTCTCATAATTATCAAAGTGGAGACTCTGGAAGACTGAAGTGAAAGACAGGAGAAATGACATAAGAATGATTGGGAGACTCTAGCCTGATAACCAATGTTAATATATATATATTACAAAAGCAAGATCATTTGAAGCAGAATAAAAATAAAAATAAAACTCCCTCTTCGAAAGGCCATTATGAAGCTGTTCAACATTCAAGGGGGATAGCGAATACCTTAATCGACTAAGTCCCAAGTTTTCAATTCTTTGAATATTTCAGTGAAATTGACACAGGTTCATTAAAATAGATTGGAAATCATAGTTTATCTATATAGATAGATAGGTATATAAATGTATTTGTATGTCTATAATATATTAATAAATATTCTCATAATATAATCATAGTGCTATTATTGGACAATCAAAATATTATATTATATTTTCATAGGTACTTCATATCTTGAGCAATAGGACAAAATAGGTTAAAACCTTCAATGAAAAAAGACAGATAGTCAATAAAAAATGATAAAAAGGAAATGAAAATCAGATAGCAATGCAATCACCTTTTAGGTGTTGAAAGAAAATGTTTACCAGTGAAAGTATCTGTCCAAAAACAGAAGTAGAAACAAAAGAAATAGTTTTAACCTAAAATTGAGCACCATGCCCAGAATACCTTCACTCAATGATATCCTGAAGGCTATCCTATAGGCAAAATGAAAGCAAACAGATGGAAGACTTCAGATGTAGAATAAATAAACAGCAAAGAGAATGAAGGTAAATATGAAGGTAAATCTATTCAAACACTGACCATGTAAGACAGTAATATTGTTTATCAATACTTGGAGGAGAAGCAAAATAGATCTAAAGCACTTATCCACAATAATATATCAGAAGGTGGAAATGAGATTGCAGTTAATTTATTATCAGTCCTTGTTTTGTTTGAGAGAAGGGTAAAGAGAGCAATCATATTAAATTTTCTAAGACAATTACAACAGAACAAAAAAAAAAACAGAATCAATCAGTTCCAAAATGGTGTGATGAGAAAATATACTTATCCAAAAGGAAAAGAAAGGGAAAAAAGCATAGGAATAATAGCATGCACAAAGAAATACAAAATAAGATGATACAAATAATGTGAATATAATGACAATAAGAACAAATGTAAAGAACAAACTTCAAGATTTAAATGACAATGATAGACTAGCCAAAGAAACAAAAGCTAGACTTATATTGCATTTCTAAATAAGGAGCATTAGAAAGAGTAAGATTATCCCAGGCATGTAGTAACCAAAACAAACACATAGATGAATTAATAACAGATAAAATGACTGTAAGTCTTAAAGCATTAACAGAGAATCTACAATTAAACAATTAAACATTAAGTTTTCAAGGAAAATGTAATCATTGTAAAGTTGCATGTACATTAAACGGTGGTTTAAAATATAACAAGCAGAAATTGAAAGAACCGTAAGGAAAAATCATATCAACAAGAGGAAAAGCAATACCATAGTGGGAGATTTTAACACACTTTCCACAGTAAATGATAGATATATCTGGGAAAATGATATGTTTTATGGTCTGGATATGTCTCCCCAAAATTCATGTGCTGGAAACTTAAGTTATTATTGGACAATTGTATTACAATATTATATGTTTATAGGTTCTCCTATCTTTCCTCTTCTAAGTTGTTTTTCTCAGTGTTGGGAAGTGTGTCTACTTTGGTCTTCAGGTTGTGGGAGCAGAGCCCTCATTAATGGATTATCACAGTTATAAAAAGGGCTCATGGAGCGGGGGTCACTGTCCCTGAGAATGCAGTAAGAAAGCTCGGATACTGCCACCTCAATCTTAGACTTCCCAGCCTCCAGAACTGTGAAAAACAGCATTTCTGTTCTTTATAAACCCCTTAGTCTCAAGTATCCTGTTGTAGCAGCATTCAACAGACTAAGAAACTGGGCCAGAAGACTGAGGTGTTGATGTGACAAATACCTAAAAAGTGAAGTGATATTTGAATTGCGTAATGGGTAGAGGTTGGAATAATTTTAAAGTGAATTTTAGAAAATGCCTGTATTGCTTATAAACAGGACATTATGGGTGATTCTAGTGAGGACTCAAAAGAAAAGAGCTGTAGGGAAATTCTGAATCTTCCTAGAAATCTTTTAAGGAATCATGGTCAGAATGTCTGTGGAAATATAGATGGCAAAAGCCATTCTCATGCAGGCCTAGCTGGAAAGGAAGAACAAGGTATTAAAAAGTAATAAAAGGTCATTGTTACATGGTTGAATATGATGTGTCCCCCAAAGGTTCACATGCCCCCAGTGCAGCAATGTTGAGAGGTGGGGATTGGGGGAAGTGATTGGATCATGAGGGCTCTGACCACATCAATGGATTAGACCACAGAAGGAATCATAGTCAATGGTATTTTGGGGAAATGGTGGAAACTGTAGGAGGTGCGGCATAGTTGGAAGAAGGAGATGACTGGGGGTGTGTCCTGGAAGGGATTATGAAGTGCCCAGTTCCTTCCTTGCTTACTCTCTCTGCTTCATGGCTGCCATGAGGTGAAGCACTTCCCTCTGCCATGCCCTTCCACCATGATGTTCCTGCCTTGCTATAGACCTAATAACAATGGAGACCGCTGACCATAACCAGAAAGCTTTCAAACCAAGAGCTAAAATAAATCTTTTCTAAGTTGCTTTTCTCAGGTGTTTTGTCCCAGCAGGAAAAGCTGACAACATAGTCGTGCTTTTAATAAAGTAGCAAAGAAATGTTCTAAATTGTATCCATGTCCTGGTACTTTTTGAAAGTCAGAACTTAAGAGCAAGGAACTAGGATAGTTGGTAGAAGACATCTCTAAGCCTCAAAGCATTCAGAGTTTTGTGCGGCTTCTCTTATTTGCTTATAGTAAAATCTAAGAAGGGAGAAACAACTGGTTAAAAGGGAAGAAGAACATGAAGATTTGGAGAATTCTTCTTTTGGCCACATAAAAAACATATTTATGAGAAAACCAAGACTGTGGTCAAATGACCTTTTGATCAAAAGCAGAGCCAGAAGGAAGCCAGCAGTTAATCATCAAGACAACAGGAGAATGTCCCAAAGGCACTTCAGAGTTCTTCAAGGCTGCCATGCTCATCTCAGGCCCAGAGTGCTAAAACTTTGGGGACAGAGAGTTTCAAAGGGAGGGGCCTGGGACTTTGCAGCTTACTACTCAGGGTTGTCTTGGATCTCTATTCTCAAATGGGCCACAATGTTGCTCAAGCCACCACTCCAAGGGCACAAGTGGTAAGCCTTGGTGACAGGCACATGGTGCTAATTCTGCAGGCATACAGGAGGCAAGAGCTCTGGAGACCTGTCTGCTGCCACCTGACTTTCAAAGAATGCCAAAAGAACCCTCACAAGAACAACACTTAGCAGAATTGTGGAATCAGGACCACCACAGACTATCGCTTCTATGACAATGCCAGTGAAGCTGTAAACAGGGCAGCCCTCAACACTCCAGAACTGTGGCACCACCAGCGTGCACTGCCAGCCTGGGAGAGTCCCAGACAAGTGATTTCAACGTGTGAGATAAAACACAGTGAATGTCTGGCAAAGCTGTGGCGACAGGTCCACTTTGGGCCCCTGTCTTCTGCCATGTGAGGATACAGCAAGAAGGTACAACAGATAGCAGAACCTTCATCTTGGACTTCCAAGCCTTCGGAACTGTGAGAAATAAGTGTTCTTTATGAACTTGTGGTATTCTGTTATAGTAGCACAAAACGGACTAAAGTAGTATGCATAAATAAAATTAGAGAAATACAACCAGCAAACTTATTAAACACACAAAGCCAGCTCATTAACTGAACCAGTACAGAATACAAATCTTTCTAAGGCATTTATGTAACACATGAAAATCCATCAACTAGGTCATTATTCAAACACCAAAGAATTAATGCAATTAAATTAGCTATTAATAACAGATACATTTTTAAATACTTGATACTCTTAGGAATTAGAATTTCTCATGTAGTTTTATATTTGTATGAATTAGAAACCAACAACAAAAGATAAATGAATATTATTTCTTTAAATTATTTCTTAAATAATTTGAATCAAATAAGTTATAATAATGATAAAGATACAATAAACAATAATGAAGCTACACTATAACAAAATTGTGGAGCCGGGCGTGGTGGCACACGCCTGTAATCCAAGCGACTTGGAAGGCTGAATCAGGAGGATCGCGAGTTCAAAGCCAGCCTCAGCAACTTAGCGAGGCCCTAAGCAACTCAGTGAGACCCTGTCTCTAAATAAAATACAAAATAGGGCTGGGGGTGTGGCTCAGTGGCCAAGTGTCCCTGAGTTCAATCCCTGGTTCCAAAAAAATTTTAAAAAAATTGTGGGATTAGCTATGGCAGTAGAAGAAAATGTACAACCTAATAACTTATATTAGAAAAAATGGATAAAATTTAATGAACAAAGAATCCAACTTCAAGGTTTTTATTCAGAGGACAAATGGAGGAAAATAATGAACAGATTCAATAAAAATTAACAATAAAATAAATTAATAATAAAAATTAAATATTCTTAAGACAATATTCTTAAGACTAATGGAATAGGAAAATATTTAACATTAGAAATAATAAATATATATTCCAAAGAAAATGAAATAGATGTTTCAAAGAGACATCGGCCCCCCCCCCATATTCATTGAAGCACTATTCACAATAGCCAAGGAATGTAAACACCATAAGTGTCCATCAACTGATGAATAGATAAAGAAAATATGGTACATATATACAAGGACAGGGGAGTACACATTAGCTATAAAAAGAATGAAATCCTGTCATTTGCACCAACATGGATGGAACTGGAGATCCATCCAGGTACAATAAGACAAATGCCACATGATCTCACTCATATCTGGGATCTAAAATTGTTGATCTTATAGAAGATGAGAGGATAATAATGGTTGCCAGAGGCTGAGGAGAATAGGGAGAAAGAGGAATGAGGAAACATAAATTGGTACAAAATTACAGTTACATAGAAGTGCCAGGCACAGTGGTGCACATCTGTAATCCTAGCAACTCCAGAGGCTAAGGCAGGAGGATCACAAGTTCAAAGCCAACCCCAGCAGCTTAGTGAGGCCTTCTCTCTGAAGAATAAAAAGGGCTGGGGATGTGGCTCAATGGTTAAGCAACCCCAAAACAAAAAAAAAAAAAAAAAAAAAAGATAGGAACAAGAACTTCTTATGTGGTATTATCTAGTAGGGTGACTATGGATAACGTACAGGATACTGCACATTTTGAAAAGCCAGAAAAAATAATTTTGAGAGTTGTTATCATAAAGTAATGAAAAACAGTTGAGGGGATAAATATGTTATTTTAATCTGATTTAAACATTACACAGTACAACAACACATACACATATCAAAACATAACATGATATACCATTAATATGCACAATATTTTATTTTGCTTTATCATTTAAAAATAAAAATTAAAACAAATAAATATATATAACTAAAAAGAGTCAGATGTACCAAGTCAAAATATAAAAGGATTGAATTAATAACTTTATGCCAATAAATATAAAAACATATGAAAAGGACACATTACTTAAAAATATAAAGTAAAAATCAACACAAAAGATATCAAAAATATAAATAATCCTATAATTATTCAATAAATTAAACAGCAATTAAAATTTTTTCTTTAAAGAAAATACAAATCTCAGATGGCTTTCTTTCTAGTTCAATCAAGGAAAAAATAATTACCATCTTACAAAGATAATCTAGAGGCTAAAAATGTGGAAATGCCTATAATTCATTTGGTGGTAAAACAAAATTATAAGTCTAACTCATGAACTTGAATGCAAAATTATTAACTTTAAACAATAGCAAATTGAATCCAAAATATGTCAAGTTAATACTCTATGCCAATAAATTGTAGGGTTAATTTAACATTAGCAGTTCATATAAATCCATGTTAAGTTTAAAAGAAAACAATTGTAGAATTTTTATTTAATGAGAAAATTTCTTTCATATTTAAAAACTGAATTTTTAGCAAACTAAAAATAGAGATAAATTTCCTTAAATTGGTGAACTTTATCTATACACACACACACAAAAACGTCATTCTAAATGCAAAAGTGCCAAAAACTTTCCCTTTGTAAACAGGAATTCAAGATTGCCTGTTATAACCATATCTACTCAACATTTACTAGTATTTACCACATGATAAGAAAAGAAAAAGAGCCAGGTGCAGCGGTGCATGCCTGTAATCCCCGCAGCTCAACAGGCTAAGGCAGGAGGATCATGAGTTCAAAGATGACCTCAACATCATAGTGAAGCCCTAAGCAACTTAGCAAGAATCTGTCTCAAAAAAAGGAATGGGGATGTGGCTCAATGGTTAAGTCCCCTGGGTCCAATACTCAGAACAAAAAAGAAGAAAAGTATAAAGAGTAAAAAAGAAGGAAAAAAGAGGAAGAAAGGGAGGGAGGAAGGAAAGAAGGGAAAAAGGATGGGAGGAAAGAAGGGAAAAATGAAGGGAGGAAAGAAAGGAAAACATAAATAAAGGGATTGTAAAAAGTATTGAAATTATTAAGTGTATTTAATCAGTTTGACCAATTCAAAGATCATTTATGTAATTAACAGAAAGCATTTTAAAACTACAATTAAATGAAAAATACAAATACTCTGATATTATAAAATATCTAAAAATAAATCTAGCTCAAGATTTTAATTTTTATTTAAAAATTATAAAATTTTATTTAAAGGCACTAAGGCAGATCCAAGTAAATTAAGAGAGATATAATTTTTGTGGGTCAGAAGACTCAACAGCTTAAAGAATTTAAAAACCTATAAATAGATATAGAATTTGGTATAAATCCCATCCAAACCCTCAAAACATTGTGTTGTATTTAAGAGTTTCTAAAATATATGCAAAAGACTAAACAGTACAAATCACCAAGACAAGATACTCCTGAAGAAGAAAACGTAGGTGGAGTTCTACTTCACCAGACTTATTTAAAAAGCATACTAATTACTAATGTTAATTAGTGCAGGAATCTGATGCATTGGATTGAATGAGCAGACTAAAGACTCCATATACATACTCCTGTACATTTGATATATGTAACATTGGAAGAAACATGATTTTTCCACAATTTATTGTGATAAAATCAGTTATCCATATGAAGAGAAAACAAAAGAAATTATGGCATTACTTCATGTACAATATTAATACAGAAAAATTAAGATCAGGTCATTTAAGAGTTAAATGCATAACCTAAAACTATAAACACTTCAGAATACCATGCAGAAGAATATCTTTCTGACTCCAGAATCGAAATGCATTTCTTAATATTTAAAAAGAAAGGCAAGGCATAAAGAAAAACAAATGTAAACATAACTGAGTACTTCTGTTTCTTATAAGAATCCACTTTTAAAATTACCATAAATCACAAATTGAAAAAATATTTTTGAAACATACGTAAGAATACTTAAAGAACTATTAACTAAACTAATGGGAAAAAATTGCTCAAACGAAAAATGTATAAAGACTTGATGAAACACTTCACAAAGAAAGTCAGTGGGAAATAAAAATGTGAAATGATGCTCATTATTTGTCAGGAAAAGAAAAATTAAAACTATATAACATATCACTTCGTACCCACCAGATTAGCAAAATTTCCCAAGTCTGACAATATCAAATTTTGGCAAGGATGTTAGAAAAACTTCATCTACTGCTGCAGGGTAACAATCTGGTATTCGCTAGTAAAAATGAAGATGTGCATTCCAAAGAAACCGGAAATCCTTTCTGAGAAATGCCTGGAACATTTGCGCATATGATGACATGATGTGCTCAAGGGAATATCTACAAAATGTTCATAGCGTTACTGTTTATAATAGCAAAACCTCAGAAACAAGCCAAACGTCCAATGACAGGAGAATGCACAAAGATTTGATACATTCAATCCATGCAATACTGTATAGCAGTGAAAACAAATGAACTACAGCCATGAGCATATGGTAACTCTCTCTCAGGAGAGTAAGTTGAACAGAATAAAGCAAGTTACAGATAAATACATATGGTAGAATTCCATTTAAATAAAGTTTGAAATTTGCAAAACTAAGCATTATATTCTTTTTCAGAGCTGCAAGGGAGAGCTGTGCTGGTCCCATATTATATTGTCAGCAAATAGCCCCTGGAATTGTATGCTGCATATTCTCCAAAACATTACATAGTGACCCAGTTATAGATTCAGTCGTAAGTGTTAAAACAATGGAGAAATGCAAGAAAATGATAAACAAAAAAATTTAATGTAGTATTTACCTCTGGGGAAGAGGAAAAGAGAAAAACAAAAAGTACTCCTTGGGCTTTAAAGATCATGACAATAATGTCTTTCTTAAATGCTGTGAGAATACATTATTATATTGCATTAATATTTTATACTATACATATTTTAAAATATCATTTTGTACCTAACCAATATTTGATTCAATTAATTTTAGAAGTGACTTGTCTGGTCGTGAATTTACTTGCACAGT
This sequence comes from Glaucomys volans, assembly GCA_020662805.1. Classification (NCBI taxonomy): domain Eukaryota; kingdom Metazoa; phylum Chordata; class Mammalia; order Rodentia; family Sciuridae; genus Glaucomys; species Glaucomys volans. The sequence goes on from JAJEJO010001574.1 coordinate 129,408, forward strand.
TTGGCCATAATGTTTTGTTTGTAGAACGTCCTAATCTTTTGTTCTGCAAGATCCTGCTATCTTCTACACCACCGTGAATGAAGCCTTACTTCCACAAACCATGAAAACCAATGAACACTTAGGAGAAGCCATAAGTCAAAGAGTGAGCAAAAACAAGCTAACCTTGAGCCAATCTTCATTGGACTATATAATACCTCTCTGACATTGAAAAGCTTACTAAATCTGTCTACAGTTCCTCATCTTTAAAATGGAACCGATAATGTACAACTTGCAATGCTGAAGGGAATTGAACTATATTGGTATAGGAAGTATGAATAAGATACAACACTTTGGTAGACAATTCATAGTAACTATGAAAATATAAATGTTCTTGTCATCTACTCAGCAATTCAATTACTTCAAATATATTCCAGAAAGATGCTCTCTTAACTTTACATAGATTTATAGGCAAGCTAGTTCATTGTGGACATTGTTTTGAATGAAAAAAAAAAGTGAGAAGCAATCTTCAATGTGAGGATCAGTAAATAAATTATAATACATCAATATTTGAGAATGTATTGCAAAACCATTAAAATGAGTAAGGTAGGTAATGTATTGACATAGGAAAATCTTTATGATATATAGCCAAGTGAAAAATACCCTCATTTCTGTACATGGAGTCTGAAATCCAGAAATGTTTAGAAATGCCCAGTTGTTCCCAGGTAGTAAGAGGCAGAACAAGTACAGGTATCCACATAATTCATTCTCAAATATGAATTATTACTCTAACATGCAATCATCCTTAAGAAGCCTACTGCTAGCTATGATTTCTCTCTCTCTCTCTCTCTCTCTCTCTCTCTCTCTCTCTCTCTCTCTCATAAAAGTTTTTAAACTTATTCAGTCATTACTGTAGCAGTGAGAAAGCCTGATGACTTTAGGGCCCTCCTGAAATCCAAGATCTGTGAGACTGGGACAACCATGCTGGTGGCCTTTGTGGAAAATGAACAGCATTATTTCAAGGCACATGTTTTGTTTGTGGGACTATTTGTCTAAAAACTTGTTTCAGGCTGGGTGCAGTGGTGAGGTTCTAACCAACTCAGTGAAACCCTGTCTCTACATATAATACAAAATAGGGCTGGGGATGTGACTCAGTGACCCTGAGTTCAATCCCTGGCACCAATAATTAATTAATTAATTAATTAATTAAAAACAAACATGTTCCAGGGTTGGGATGCTACACGAAGTCATCTTCAAGGCCCCAGGTGAATGACTTAGTTGTTCTCTAGCTGTTCTATGGTGCCCAACACACCCTTCAAGCACCATCAGAGAAGGATATTCCGAGATCACCCCGACTCTGCATCTTCACCTGTCACTGGCAGCCTACTTGTCTGTCTCCCTTGGCAGAAGACTCAAAGAATTATTAGAAGAGTCCCAGAAGAGGAAAAACTTAGATGATCACTGGGGCTTTCCTGAACATGGAGGAGAGGTGGGTGAAGCCATGAGAACCCAAGGGTCCCAAAGGGAAAGGAACCCTGAGAATGAGTAAGGAGGCAGAGTTCGTTTGATTTTTTTTTTTTTGGTTTTGTATATGTTTTTATTTCTTGAAAGGGAATAGCTGCAGTGTTTTCAAAACTAGCTGACATTGCCTAAAAATATCCCCATCATGAACAAAGTTTCTTTTCTATAGAAAGAGATGATAAAGGCATGGAGGAGCTGGTCTTCTTTTACATATGCTTGGGCGGCCAGAGGCAGACATAGAGTCCAGTCCCCCTGCCATCAGGAGACTGACAGGACTCTTCAAAGCCAGGCACCAGACCCATGCCCAGTGCCCACACCCACAGCTCTGGGGAAGAACACCCCTGGGACCTGAGATAGGACTGACTCAAGACTCAGCACCCTAAGGATGGATGGATTGCTGGTGATGGTCAATGGTGCAAGGAAACGATAAGCTTCATGAAAGGGTAGCTCAGTCCCCACAGAGTTGCCCCAAAGATGTTCATGTAAGGACAGGGAAAGTGGGGCCATTAGTATTCATGAACCAAATAAAGCCATCCCTCCAAATCAGTGGGTCCTGCATTCAGATTCAACCAACCGTGGATTAAAATATCTTTGAAATTTTACCTTTACCGGATATTACAGACTTTTTTCTTATTATTATACCCCAAACAATATTGTATAACAACTTATTTACATAGAACTTATGTTGTTTTTAGTATTAGAAGGAATCTAGAGATGACTTAAAGAAAACAGGAGGATGTGCCCAGGTAATATAAAGATATTATACAATTTCCCTTAAGGGACTTGAGCATGCTCTGATTTTGATAGTGTAGAACCTGGATTTGGGTGTGATGGGCTGACAGATTTGGCTCCATAGAAATGTTACAGGCCAGGCTATATGAACAATGACTAAACAGTCTCCATTTTGCTCTGAGACTCCCTGTTATGTAAGAAATGATCTTCTCCCTTGGGAACGCCCCACCTCAGTCACTAAGCATGGCATGTTTAACAATGCAAAATGGCAACTCTTAAATGATAAAAAATTGTTCTCTTTTGATTCCTATGTTAGTAACCATTAGTAACCATTCTTTAGTTTGTACCTAGGTAAGAGTCATTTGGACCCACTTCCCCCTCTGCTGATGATTTCATGATGTGAGTTTATAATTTTGAATCATAGCAACAGACACTTATAATTAATGTGATTCTTGGTATAAGAACCCCTGCAACCCTATGGTCGGGGCTGTTCTACCAATAGCCATTTTTGGGGGATTGTGTGAGACAGTCAGCCGGCTGGCTTAATAAAGACTCTCAAGTTTGGACTTCCTAGTGGTGAACGGTCTGTTATTAAATTGCGCCCCGTAACACTGGAATCCTGGAACCCATTCCCCTATGAATACAAAGGAAGTCCTTTATACACATAATCTCATATGGTTATCACAATAATTTTTTTCCATTTTATTTTATTTATTTATTTATTTTAATGTATTTATTTTGATTCATTGTACACAAATGGAGTACAGCTATTGTTTCTCTGGTTGTACACAAAGTAGAGTCACAACATCTGTACATTCACACATGTATACAGGGCAATGATGTCTGTCTCATTCTGTTATT
>JAJEJO010001574.1:132897-181856 GCA_020662805.1 Glaucomys volans
AGCTCTGATTTTAATTGTTTCCTGTCTTCTACTACTTTTGGTGATGTACCATTCTTCTTTTTCTAGGGCTTTAAGTTGTAATGTGAGGTCATTTATTTGTTTACTTTTCATTCTTTTATTGAATGCACTCCATGCAATGAATTTTCCTCTTAGCACTTCTTTCATAGTATCCCAGAGATTTTGATATGTTGTTTCATTGTTCTTGTTGATCTCTAAGAATTTTTTTATTTCCCCCCTGATGTCTTCTGTTATCCATGAATCATTCAACAGCATATTATTTAATCTCCACGTGTTGGAGTAGTTTCAGTTTTTTATTTTGTCATTGATTTCTAATTTCATTCCATTTTGGTCTGATAGAATACAAGATAGTATTGCTATCTTTTCGTATTTGCTAAGAGTAGCTTTGTGGCATAACATATGGTCTATTTTAGAAAAGGATCCATGTGCTGCTGTGAAGTAAGTGTATTCACTTCTTGATGCATGAAATATTCTGTATATGTCTGTTAAGACTAAATTAGCAATTGTGTTATTGATTTCTATAGTTTTTTTTCAGTTTTTGCTTGGAAGATCTGTCCAATGGTGAGAGGGGTGTGCTAAAGTCACCCAGTTTTATTGTGTTGTGGTCTATTTGGTTCCTGGAGTTGAGAAGGATTCGATTGACATACATGGATGCACCATTGTTTGGGACGTAAATATTTATGATTGTTATGTCTTGCTGATTTATACTTCCCTTAAGGAGAATGAAATGTCCTTCACTATCCCATCTAATTAATTTTGGCTTGAAGTCCACTTTATCTGATATGAGGATGGAAACCCCTGCTTTTTTACTGAGTCCATGTGCGAGGTATGTTTTTCCCCATCCTTTCACCTTTAGTCTGTGGGTATCTTTTTCTCTGAGATGCATCTCTTGGAGGCAGCATATTGTTGGTCTTTCTTTTTAATCCAATCTGCCAGTCTATGTCTTTTGATTGATGAGTTCAGGCCATTAACATTCAGGGTTATTATTGAGATATGATTTGTATTCCCAATCATTATGGCTTATTTTTGGTTTTTAACTTGACTTGGTTTCTCCTTTATTTGGCTATTCCTTTAGGGTAGTTCCTCCCTATGCTGGTTTGCATTGTTGATTTTCACTTCTTCCTCATGGAATATTTTGCTGAGAATGTTCTATAGTGCTGGCTTTCTATTTGTAAATTCTTTTGGCTTTTGTTTATCATGGAAGGATTTTATTTCATCTCCAAATCTGAAGGTGAGTTTTGTTGGGTATAAGATTCTTGGTTGGCATCCATTTTCTTTCAAGTCTTGGAATACATTATTCCAGGCCTTTCTTGCTTTTAGGGTCTGTGTTGAGAAATCTGCGATAACCGTATTGGTTTCCCCCTAAAAGTAATCTGATTTTTTTCTCTTGCAGCCTTTAAAATTCTATCTTTATTTTGTATGCTAGTTACTTTCATTTTAATGTGCCTTGGTGTTGACCTGTTGTAGTTTTGTACATTTGGTGTCCAGTAAGCCTCTTGTATTTGATTTTCCATTTCATTCTTCAGGTGTGGAAAATTTTCTGACATTATTTCATTGAATAGATTATTCATTCCTTTGGTTTGTATCTCTGTGCTTTCCTTAATCCCAATAATTCTTAAATTTGGTCTTTTCATGATATCCCATAATTCTTATAGGCTTTGTTCATGAATTCTTACCATCTTCTCTGTTTGGTCAACTTTCTTTTCAAGATTAAATATTTTGTCTTCAATGTCTAATATTCTATCCTCCAGGTGATCTAGCCTGCTGGTTATGCTGTCTATTGAGTTTTTAACTTGGTTTATTGTTTCCTTCATTTCAAGGATTTCTGTTTGGTTTGTTTTCAACATCTCTATCTCTTTATTGAAATGATCTTCTGCTTTCTGCATCTGTTCTTTAAACTGTTGATTGGTGTGATCATTCATTTCCTGCATTTTCTCTCTCATCTCATCGTTTGCTTCTCTGATCATTTTAATTATGTTCATTCTGAACTCCCTTTCTGACAATTCTTCTACCATGTTATCACTGGACTCTGTTGATGCAGTATCTAGATTTGTTTGAGACACTTTCTTCCCCTGTCTTCTCATGTTGTTCATGTATCTTCCCTTCTATCCATGAGAATCTGAGGTATAGCAGCTTTGACCCTTAAAACAAGTGGCATCCATGCAGGTTTCCAATATCTCACCTCCTAGTCTTCAGTAGCACTAGACTGCAGGCCAGGGCCAGGCTGGAGTAAGACTTGGCCTCTGGGCTCGGCCTCCCAGCATGGGAGCCTCAAGTGTGCGCTCTGTGCTCGCTTCCCCCATGCTGAAGGCTCCCGCTTCTACACTGTGCCTGCTGCCCCCCAGAGGTCCCACGGGAGTACTCTGCGCCAACATCCTGGGTGGGGAACTCTCACCCATCTGCGTTGGGCTGCACCTGATGTCTGTCTCTGGGTCCACCTCCTGAACCTGGAATTCTTGCAGGATTTGGCTGAGCTGAACGCAAGCCTCTGAGCTGGGTCTCCTGGAGAGGATGACCCAAGTGTCTCCTCTCCTCATTGCCCACCTCCCTCTCTGAAGACTCTTGCCTCTAGGCTATGCCAGCGGCCCCCATGGAGGACCCACAGGAGTGCTCTGGGCCAGTGTCCCAAGTGGGGAACTCTCACCATCTGCGCTGGGCTGCACCTGATGTCTGCCAGTGGGTCTCTGACAGTAATTTTTAAGTCAGTGTTTATATCCTAATTTTATCTATGAAAGGCCTGAGGCTCCAAGGTAAGGCATAAACCAGTAGAGTCAGACATTGATGTAGTCAGAGATGTTCAGGACCATAACAAATTAAATCTCATAATGTAGCATTATCTGAAAATTTCAGCTAAATTTGATGCTTCACTAAAGTCTAACCTTAGATTCCCCAAAGACAGAATGCCTAATAGGGATTAGTGGCACCCAGCCCCACAAACAGGACATCATTACCCCATTTTAGGACAAAGGCTGCTCTTCCCATCTTCTCCAACAGCCTTTCCAATGCCTCAGTTCTTTTAATCTAAGAAGAACCACACAAAGAGTTCTGTCAGCCCTCCTAAAGTCAGCAAAGGGTGATATTCAGTCCAGACATCAGGGAAAGTGAAAGCTTTTTGAATAATGACTTTTCAGATAGACATTGGACATCATAAACCTCCCTTGCCATTCTCCAAGTTATAATTCCAGCTCATTGTCACTAACACCCTAGTTCCTGCAGTAATTTCATTTAATTTTATGACCTAGCTCCTCCAGCCTGCCTAGTCAGATAAGCAAGTTTGACAACACCAAGGACAATGCTGCTGGGCAATGATTTGCAAGGTTGGGAGCAGTGTATAAACCAGCCAGATGAACAGCACAGGTGGGGGAATTGATTTTACCTCTGGAGAAGAGGGCCAGATCACCTTCCAAGCAAAACAATCAGGCCAGCATGGTTGAGGCTATCTGGGGTAGGGGCTAATGGTATACCCACCAAAGACTTGTGAACCCACTCATAGGTTATCATCTGGGTACAGAAATAAACGGGTGGAATCTGGCCAGAAGTCCAAGAGGAAACCATGGACCAGTTCAAAAGGCCTCTGTAATGTCCAAGCACAAGATCTTAAAAGTATGAAGCATGGATGGTGTCACTTATTGACATTAAGAGTGTCACTTATGGTCACATGGGAAATAGGAGATACTGTTGGATTAAATCTCATTGGGCAAATTACTTAACCTACCTGATCCTTAGTTTCCCCAGGGCAAAGTGGAGACAATAACTTCCTCAGGATTGTGGTATAATATTTATAGAAAAGGTCAGTGATGTCCCCAACACAGTATATCAGACTGTACCCTCTTATTCAAGCAACTCTTCAGCTCCACAATTTAATGCCCAGATTCTAGAAGTATGATTGGCTGTTTTAAGCACTAACACTCAGTTTGTTCTGCTTGTCTGTAAATTTCTTGGAGGTAAATGTTAGGAGTATCTTTTTTGCCCTGTATCTTCAGGTTATAGCAAAGTGCTGTACCAGGAAGTCCTCAAGACACACTTGAAGGAGAGTGTTGGCACCCACAGCCCCTAGGAGACATGGAAAAATTGACTTCAATAGGACTGGGAGTGGGAAGGAGGGACCTGGAATAGAAAGTCCCATTTTTTTCTTATCCTTTAAATGACCCTATCCCACTGAGTTTCTGCCTTTTCTAAATGCCTACCTGCCTTGTTTGTATCAGGCAGGTTTTCTGGAAGTAAGTCAACCATTGGATCAAGATTAAACCCACAGGAGGACAACTGGGGCTTTCTAGGTAAGTTTAAAATGCAAATGTAGGAATGGGGAAAGAGTGAACTGCCTTTTCACAAGTTGTAGCAAAGCCCTGACCAGGTGGGTGCCTGCAGTTTGGCACAAAGGCCACTTCCTAGAATGTGGTTGGAGTGACCAAAAAGACCATGGTTTTCTAATGGCCCAAACCTCCACTCCAGGAATGGGATTGCAGTCTAGAAAACAGTCATCAAACCCTGCCTCCCTGCTTAAGGCACAGCACATATTGAGTCATGTAATCCCCATGACAGGCTTGAAGTAGGTGCAAACCCATGTAATAGATGAGAATGAGAGCCACAGAGAAAGCTGCTTGACAGCACACAATCAGCAAGTAGCAGGGAGGGATGTGATCTTCCAGCAGGGCTTCTCTACCACAGCATTATTGACTCTTGGGGGCAGGCCATTCTTTGTTGGGGGCTTTCCTGTGTACTGTAGTATGCTTTCCAGTATCATTAGCCTTCATCCGCTGAATGTCAATGGCATCCTCTTCCCAGCTGTGGCAATCAAAAATGTCTCTAAACATTGTCACATGTTCCCAGAGGAGGAGAGGCAGAATCACCTCCAGTGAAAAACCACAGTTCCAGAGAATAGCAAAGATTCATCAATCAACAGATGGTTTTCATGTGCAAATTCATCACTTTCTGAGATGGAAAGTGGAATTCAGGGTGGGGCCATGAGGAAGAAGGGGGCATAGTACAAGGGACAGAGCTCAACCTGGTGGGTCAGGTAGAGGAGTGAACTGACCTAAGGATGGGGAGAGGTGAGCTGGAAATGGATTAGGAGAGGGTATCCCAGACAGAGAGATAGGGATAAGAGTGGAGCTGATAGGGTATCAGAAGCATCCAAGAGCCTTCTACAAATGCCATGATCTACAGGCATCCTGTCCCCACACCATTGGGTCAGAAACTCCCAGGTAGAGTTCCAGGATCTCCATTTTAGCAGGTGCCCCATGTAATCTGTGCTAGCTCTAAAGACTGAAAATTACAGGAATTTGGTGCGAATAGAGGCCTCTGGAACATAGAAGGCCTTCTGAGAGGACTCTGGCAGTGAGAAGCTCTGGGTGTGTCAACGGGGCTGTCTTACCTCTATTACTCCTATGGAATAGGCTGTTCCTTACCTGAAATCTAATTGTAGCTGAGCTTCCTCACCTAATCAGACACTATCACAGATTTTCTCAGTGTAGAGTAAAAAATAAGAGATTCTGGAGTCAAGTAGAATTGTGCTTGAATCAACTATTTACAGATCATCACAATTGGCCTCTTTGAGACAGTTTTTTAATCTATAATGAGTAAATTGTGTCTTGAATAATTACATTTCACTCATGATGGACATATAAGATTACTAATGTAGCTGAAAAATTCCTACCACACCTAGTGATGAAGCCCTTGTAAAATTGTTCTCACAAAGATGAAATCATCTCACAATTCATTTCTCAGAATGTATTCCTGTAGTTAAATGACATATGATTGTACAAAAATATCTACGTATTTTAAGGTTGAATTGTGCATTTAAAGCATCACGATGTCTTTTTCATCAAAAGTTTCTGCTAGTTGAATACACCAGTAGCTCAACAGCTGCTCAATATACAGACCTCCCAAGTTAATGATGCTTCTGAGATGTGCATGGAGCTTATTAGAAAGAGCACCCACGAGAGTCACCAAGAGAGCTTATCGTCCAAAATAACTTCCAGATTTAACATCACAACTATGATTTCTAAAACACACCCCACATCCTCCCATACCTGGGGAGGATGTGATGGATAAGCCCTAAGCTACTGCTTTGATGACCACACCCGTACATCCAACCCAGGCCCAGAATTTATTTTCAGTCCGGTTGACCCAGCTCTCCGAAGGACTGAGAGTCTCCATGGAAACCACACCAGTCTGACTACCACATACTTCTTACTTCTCAGGTCTCCTTCAGTTCAATAACTCCCCAATTGTTTCCTGAGTGTGAGTTCTCTACTACCTCTAATAAAAACCAGGGCCAAAGCTAATAGGTAGACATTAGCATTTACTCCCCCACTTCTTGGGAACTGCAATTTAATCAGGACTTCTGAAATCATTTCACACTCAGCCTCTTTGCTGAATGCCCAGCAATCTGTAGCCCAGTACTGGCTTTGTTTTCTCTTCAATAGATCACAGATCTGTTGGTTATGCCCCCAAACCACATTTCAAACATGAATTTATTTCCTGGTTAAAAAGAAAATTCTGCACCATCCCCATTAATAAAATCATGGCTATCAAGACTAAAACATGTTATTTTTTACCTGAGCCTCTAATTTGCAAATGAATCCACTGAAAATTTGTGAAGGAAAATGCATTTTTTGAGGAAGCTTTGAAATTATAAGATCAGGGTTACTTCCCAATTTAAACCCATTTGGGTGACTAAAAAAAATCATCTGATCTCTTGATTGTTCCCAGCCCAGCAAGTCCCTTCTCTATGGGTCATGATTGGAGATTTTCCTCAAGGTAAGAGAATGACCAGAAGTACAATTAAGCTGCACAAAAACTTTGAATATATATATATATATATATATATATATATATATATATATTAGCCCATGTTTACAAGAGGAGTCCTCAACCTGGGTGATTTTAACTCTCTGGGACAATGGCAATGCCTGAAGATAATTTTTAAAAATATTTTTTAGTTATAGATAGACACAATACCTTTATTTTATTTATTTATTTTTATGTGGTGCTGAGGATCGAACGCAATGCCTCATACATGCTAAACAAGTACTCTACCACTGAGCTACAACCAAATCCCTGAAGATATTTTTGAGAGTCACAATTAGGGGAGAAAAGAAGGCACTGAGTAGGTAGAGGTCAGAAATGCTATTGAATATCTTAGTCCCTCCACAACAAAGAATTTCCCAGTTCAAAATCTCAATAATGTTAAGATTAAGAAACCCTGGGTTTCAAATTAACCATTACTATTATTATTCAGGTGAGGAAACTGAGACTCAGACATACTAAATCACTGCCCAGAGATCATCAAGGAGGAAAGATTCAAATGGAGAGCTGTCTGACCTCACAACTCTATGAAAAACCTCAGGAAATCTCCATTTTAGCCAGTGAATGCCCTCTATCCAACATAAAGATGTATGAATGGCCCGTTTTTACACCTCTTCAAGCTATGCAGACACCTTTAGGAAAACAGAGTGAACAAATACACATATATACACAAAAAATAATTAAAGTTAAAAAGCACAGATTCCACAGCTCTGTCATCAAATTTTCATGTTGACATTTAAATCACTGAACTCTAAACCCGTTCGGTCATTTAAAGAAAATAATTCACCCTGAAGCTATTATTACTGAGAATGACCTAATATCAACATACTTGTCTGAAATTCTTTCATATAATTAATCAACATGAGAACTTATTACTGCAATCTAAATCTCGATTTGCATTTTAGAAAGGAACTATGCCTTAACCCAAAGGAATGAAAGGTACGTGCGGCAATTCAGGCACCATGGCAAATGGCAAAAAAGATAATATTGGGTGGAGAGTATCCTACCTGATTGTTCTGGGACTGTCATATCCATCTTAGCATCCAGGGGAACCACCCCATAGTAAAACTTGATGGACAGAAGGGAGAGTCTGCCAAGACTTCCTATCACTGCAAACTTCGGGACCTACTCCTTGATCAGTAACCAGACTCACTGCTGCCTTGGGACATCTCTGAACCTGCTCTGGGATAGCACAATGGCCTCAAGATGACTTGCTTTGCAGATTTTTCTCCTTCTCATACAAAGACCACTGTTCCAAGGACAAATAGTTTGGTATAACGTAGAGAAGCAATAAAGGGGTCATGAGGTCTTATGATAGGTGACTTGGCATAACTGTTCTAAAATGAAAGGATTTAGAACATACTTGATGTAACTAAGTCTGCAGACATTTGCAAAAATGATTTTTTATGTAGAAAACATCAGAAAATCCACAAAACAAAAACTATAACAAATTCACATATCTAATAAATAATTTAGCAAACTTCAGAGTACAGGGTGATACAAAAGAATAATTTGATATTCTATAATTAGCATTAAACAATTAGAAAAGAGAATTTTTAAAACTTCATCAAAGAATAATTACTTAGCAATAAAGTTCAACAAATAACTTCTCACCAAAAACTTACAAAACAGTTCTAAAATATATAACTTCCCTGAAAAAGGAGCAGAAAGAAATGTGTGAACAAAAGAAATGCAGTAACTGTAGACAGGTAGTGTGTGACTAGAGGAAGTAGGTCACTGGAATCATGTCTTTGAGATTTATATTTTGTCCCTGATGGGCAGAACTCTTTCTCTCTGCTTCTTTGTTGCCATGTCCTGACCTGTTTCCTCCACCATGCCTTTCTGGCATGATATTCTGCATTACCTAGAGCCCAGAGCAACTGAGTTACTTTCTAAGGACTGAGAACTGTGAAATTGGGAGCCAAAATAAACTTTTCATTCTCTACATTTTTCTTGGTAGGTCTTTAGGTCATGGAGACAAAATATTAACTAAAATATATATATAAATATATATATATAGATATATACATATACACAAACATGCATACACATATATAATATATATTACATATTTATATATGTATACATGTATATATGCACACATATGTAATATAATGTATATATATTTATTTACATATGTTTACATAGAGAGAGAGAGTTAGATATAGATACATAAACATTGTACACAAGCACCTCAATTCTATAACATTCAGCAAAAAATAAAGCAGAGAAGAAAACCACCTTTAAGGAATTCAGAGAAAACCCCTTGCCTATACGGGAACAAGAAAAATAATTACACTGGGTTTCTTTTCAGAAATCAGGCAGGCAAGGAGGAAGTGGTGTTAAATATTTAAGGTATTGAAACAAATAACAAGCAAGCAAACAAACCTGAACCTAGAATTCTGAATCCAATGAATTCAATGAAATTGTTATTCTGAATCCAGTGAAATTATCTTACAAATGTAAAGGAACAATAAATATTTCTCAGATAAATGAAAACTCCATTCTTTTATTTCTTCTTTCAGGAAGAAATAGACACTCTGAATAGGCCTATATCAAGGAAATTAAAGAACAATAACTTCCCAAAACACAAAGCTCCAAGCCTGGGTGGTTTCACCATTGAATTCTACCAAACACTTAAAGAAGAAGTGATACCAATTCTCCATATTCTCTTCCAGAAATTAGAAGCAGAGGGAACACTTTCTATTTTATCCCATAAATCAGCATTACCCTAATATCAGAATCAGATAAACATTATGAGAAAGGAAAACTACAGACCAGCAACTTTTATAAACATTGATGGAAGAGTCCTCAACAAAAATATTACCAAATCAGATCTATAATATATAAACAATATTACACATCATAACCATCATAACAAAATAGGATTTATTCTAGTTTTTTGAAACTTCATACAATTTTTAACATCAACAGGCTAAAAACAAAATAAAGTCATATCAATAGATGCAGAAAAATATTTGAACCAAAATCTAATATCCATTCATATTAATTCTTGGCAAACTAAGATAAAGGGGAGTTCTAAATCTGATAAAGGTAAGTTTGACAAAAAAGAAAAAGAAACTATAGGTAACATCATATTTAAAGGTGAGAAAATAGATAGTTTGTTCCTAAGATCAGGAGTCCTACTCAGCATTGTACTTGAAGTCCTGCTAATTCAACAAATATTTTGTTTTTAGCCTGTTATAGGATACATGGTTAGCATAAAACAGTCAATTGTTTCTTTGTATATTAAAAAAACAATTGGAATTTGAAAGTTAAACATTGCTGGAAACAGCCAAGGTGTACTCCAATGGGCAAGTGGATAAAAAAACCTGTGGTCCATCATCCATAATATAGTGAGTCAGAGAACCTGCCTAAATTCTGGGCTTTTGAACAGAGCCCCTCATCCCTGGGTCCTCAACTCCATTTTCTCTTCAGCCTCAGAATATTATCAATTCTTTTCATCTTTCTCAGCCACTACCTGTATATGAGCAAATGCCTCTTTAGAAAAACATAACCAATGTTAGATTGACTTTCTTATGCTTCTCTTTTCCATAGAATCTGAGTTCTTCAAGTCCTTCTGCCTTAGAAATTCTCCTGTAACTTCAAATTAACTTTCTTAATACTGTGTCTAAGTTTTAAAATTGCTCTTGAATGGAGAGTTGGTATCCTGTGCTATGATAAAATTAATTAGCAGCAGCATAAGTAGTGAGAAAGTCATTGGAACATAGTCAAAAAGCCAAAACAAAGAAATATTTGCATGTGTAACAGCTAAATATTTACAATATGTAAAGAGTTCATATATTTACAATATGTATAAGAATAGAGAATGGACATAAAAGAGAAATGGGAAAAGGACCTAAATAGTTATTCACAAAAAGAACATAAATAAGCTATACATTAATAGATATAATTGGTATACAGGCTGACTTTTCATCAATAAAACACAGATTAAGATAGCTATAATGTGCTGTTTCTCATACTTCGGATTTTTGAAATTTTACAAATAAATACATTATTAATCTGTGGTGATGAAACCAGGATTTCCATATTCTTTGGAAGGGGAAGTGAAAATTACCAATTAAAAGGCACCTCTTTGTACTTACAATTGGTCTGTCTTTGACTAGCAATTCCATTTTTAGGATTATCATTCTGGAATTTTCCCGGAAGTAACAGAAGCTTTACTACTAATAAAAACATGTGTTGACAGCCCACTACTTTCCAGACACTGTACTAAGTGTTTTGCATGAACTAACTCATGCAATTCTCACAATTACATATAAGTGTATCCCAGTCTGAATGGTAGTCAAAGTAGGAAACTAAAGGTGGAATAGGAATAGACTGCATCGTTATAATCATAGCATAATTTCCTATTGTTTCAAACACTAGTTATTAGTAGAGGTAATTTATTTTGTTTTATTTTATTTTATTTTATGTATGTATTTATTTATTGAGAATGGTTGTATGTAGGAGACCAAGAATGGTTTTTAGGGTGCAAATAGACTAGAAGATGTTGCCCAGGCAAATCAAAGGACTACGAAATGAAATCAGGTGAAGAAAGTCACAGAGATGAGGTGACCATCATCAAAATTTGATAGCCATGGAAGGTTTCTCTCCCTCCACAGGGAGTATTATCAATCACCTTCCACCTCCTTGCTCTCCACTGTGCCAACTGATGTGTGTTGGGGAGGAAGTACAAGACTTTGCTCTAAGGGTCTACACATTACTGTAGGAACACTGTGTACTGTGTTCCAGCCTCCCAAAGAAGGGGCCCCACCCAGGCATCCAGGCAGCACCAAAAGCACCGTGTGGGATTTCCTGTAAAGTGATTATCTCCACAGCCTGAAACTGCTCCTCTTGAAGGCAGTTCTACATCTAATTCATCTCTGTATCCTCCACATTTAGTAAACGGGGTAAGTGAATGGCTGTTAAATAAATGGATGGTTGGAACTGTGGATGGGCAGATGGATGAATAGGTGGGTGGTAGATGGGGAGACGAATAAATGCTTCATGTAAGTATTAACCTTTTCTTATCATAGGAACATGAGAGGATTGCACTAGATGGTGTTTAAAGATTACTGTTCTGCAAATATTTCTATATTTAAGTCCAACTTGTTTCCATCCTTTAAGGTTCCAGTTTTATGGAGTTTATTTTTCTACCCTTCAAACTGCACTAGTGCAGAGAAAACTAAAATTTTAAATGCTTCCATTTCTTTTAAGTGCATTTTCCCTTTTTAAAGCAGAAAGAACATTTGTTCTTATTGCTTCACGTTTCTAAGAAGACAAACACTAACAGCTTTGGGGATGAATATGAGAGTATCTGTCCAGTGTCATATTTATGCTTATCTGAAAAGAAAATCTATCTCATGTCTATTATTTTTTATTATTGCCATACACAATAAAATTCTGATATGACTCAGATTGTCATCATTTCCAGCAATTTTCAACATAGTTGTATACAGCTGAGTACCTTCAAAGGATTAAGATAGCATAGTAAGAGGCATCCAGGTTTTCGGGGGTGCATCTCAGGCTGCAGAAGCAGCAACTGCTTGGGTATGTTCTTCCCATGGGGGAGGATTGGAGGACAGGAGACCAAGCCAGGCTCTGCAAGGACATTCCCTGTCTCTGCTGAAGTCATGTCCATCCACATTCCATGAGCCCAGGAGAATCTCAGGGAGTTAGAGAAGCTAGTATACTGAGCTCATGCTGGGGAAAGAAAGGGTAAACAGTGTTGGATAATGCAAACTATCACAGGGGTTCACTCAGAGATTAACCTCCACTGTTTCCCCACAGTTCCCCAGAGCTTTGTCTGCTGTCTCAACTTTGGTGATATTCACCATCAATGAGTAAAGATGCTAAGTTTAAAAAGTTGCCATTTATTGAAAACTATTATATGCCAATCACTTATATACATTCTATTTAGTCCCCACCAAAAAGCTGTAAATTTAGTGTTCTTATGTTCACATTACTTAAGAGAAGGCTACATATCAAAAACAGAAAGTAACTAGTCCAATGTTAGTGAGTCCTTGCCAGAGACAGATGTCAAGCCCAGTTTTCCCAGCCCATTGAATCACCCATGAGCTCATTCCAGTTTCTTTGGGTACCTCAGCCTCCTTGGTCATCTTAGATACATAAATTAATCTATGTACCTGTGCCAATTGAGAACACAATGAAATACTCCTACATCAAGCAGAATATATTTAATAGACTCAAAATGCCAAGTATTTGGAATACATAGACTATTGAGAACTCCGTACCCTGCTACTGGCACTTCGAAAGCAGATATTACCTAAAAAATCAAAATGCATACTCTGTAATCTGACAAGTCCATTTATAGTATGATATGTGTGTGTGTTCTAAGAAATGTGTCCTTAGGTGATATCATTGTTGTGCAACCATTAGTGTACTTATAGAAACCTAGAGGGTGTAGTCTACTACCTGTGTAGTTCATATACATACACACGTAATAGCCTATTGCTCTTAAAACATGGGGGACCAAACAACACAAGGTCAAATCAAGCACAAGAGAAAATGATGTCATCAAGAGATGCTGTAAACTTGAGAGATATGAGGTGACTGCTGGATTCACATGGTATAATGTCTTGCAGTGAACGGTGCCATGAGTAAAAGGAGTACACTCTAAAGTATAATACAGCAAATACATGAACTACCATCATAATTGCTTATTATCATCATCAAGTATTACATGTTGTATGTGCTTCACTTTTATACAACTGATAGAACAATAGGTTTGTTTACACAAGTATCACCACAAGCATGTAAGTAATGGAGTGTGCTACATTATTATTACTATAATTTCATTAAGCAATGGAATTGTTCAGCTTCATTGTGATCTTATGGGACTGCCCTTACATATGTGGTCTATCATTGACCAAAATGTCATGAGGTACATGACTGTACCTTTAACGGAAATGCACACCTCTGTACATGGAGTACATGTGCAGGTACAAGATTTTCCATAGACACATTAGTTATAATTGCCCCAAACTGGAAAATAATCCAAATATCTGATAGTGGTAGAATGGATGATATTAATTCAAATCTCTTCATATTTTGGGTTACTACACAAAAATGAATGAATTACAGCTACAGACAAGAAGAAGACAGATTAATCTGAGAGTCAAGTGAAAAATCCAGACTCCAGTGAGTATATACTATACAAGTCCATTTATGTAATGTTCAAAAAGAAAGCAAAACTATATTCTTGCTGAGGTGAAAAACTAAAAGAAATGAATACAAAGTTAGCCTAACAGTCACCTAGGAATGTGTAAATGGGAGGAAGCACAGGGAGGCTTCTGTTTCATGTCCTGGGCCAGACTTGCACTGGTGTTCACACTGATAATTCATTGAGCTGTACATTTTTACATTGTGCATGGATTTTTTTGTAAGCACTTGTTACCTCACATTTCAAAAAAACAGTCAAAAGAGAAAGAACGGGAGGTCAAGGAGTGGAAGTAGCAATTCTGAACAACTTTTTAAAAGAAGGTTCACTCTACCAGAGAACTAATGATTGGTGGCTGGAGAGGAATCTCTTGAGGGCAAGATAGCAATTATTTGTGTACTGATTCAAATGATTCATACGGGTGAGGGTCAAAATCCTAAAAAATTAAGAACAGAAGATATCCAATGTACTTTTGAAAAGGTAGATGCTGGAATGTCCTTCTAGTTTACAGAATGAGAGTTGGTGGTGGGAAGAGGAAGTGGGTCTATTCCAGTTGATTCTATTTTTGAGAATAATAAGATATATTATCAGTTGAAAATGAGAAAAGGAAGGGCTCTGAGGATATTAAAAGAAAGAAAATATTTGAAATATTCCGAGAGAGAGACAGAGAGAGGTATCAAACTCTCTGACCAGCAAATAAAATAGAGCACATGGAAGACCAGGGAATTTGTATGAGTTTCATTCTTATACATTTAATGTAAGATCAGTCGTCTCTCACTGAGCTGCTAGAGAGAAAGCAGAATGTAAGAGTTAAGGTGTGTTTAACCGGTTCAGCTTTATCAGTATAATGCATCATAAGGAGAGAAAAGCAAGTAGCTAAGAGAAGAAGGTAGGTACAATGGTGGATTCCGAGTCTCATCTTGTTAAGGAACGAACTGTGCACCTGAGAGATGGGATAAGCAACCAAAAGTGGTAAGGTCAATGGATTGAAGATTCCATCCAGCTTTAAGATGGCTAGAATTGGTTTGAGAGAGTGAGAAGATAGGGATGCAGATGGTCAGAAAATGGGATGCTTGTGGCATTGAATATAACATAACACCAGTGGTATGACCAATGCAGTGAAGGCCTGAGCGGGTGGAGGAAATGAGTGTTGGCAGTGAACAGGCCAAGAGATCAAATATCAGACTATTGTTTATGTGACCCCTAAAATCATCAAGGTTGTTAAAAAAAAGTAGTGCTACAGAGAAAAAACACTAACCCACATACTATCTTCAGATAACCCACAAAGAAGAGTAACTAGAAAGCAGAGAACAGGAATTGTAATCTACTGAAGAGTATTTCCAGTATCTGGGGTTTTTGTAAGAGGAGGGATGGAAAGTGATCACAGAAGAAATAAGAAGCAAGAAAGGGACCTGCTCCAGTTGGTCCCAGTGGTACTTAGGATGGGAAAAACAAACAAGGACTAAATAAAGAAATAAACAAATAGTACCTACTTGAGTAGACTAAAGAGGAAGAAATGTCTTTGGGGCAAGGCACAGCCGGGTAAGGAGCATGAGCATGAAAGTAACACTTAATAAAAAATTACAGAATCCAGAAATTTACAGAATCCAAATTACAGAAATTTGCAGCAGGACTGTGCAATGCAGAACACCCAGGGGAAGGACTTGAAGAGTCAGAGGCAATGGATGATAGACTTCCATGAAGGGTCTCTTCCACTGGGAGGCTTGGAACACTGAGTGGTGACTCCATCAACAAGGGATGCCCAATGGTGCAGTGAAAGAAAATGAAGCAATTAAACCAAGACCTGCTAAAGTGGAGTCAGGAGATTGTAAATGGATTACACTCACACCTGCCAAAAAGGTCAAGTCCCAGAATGATCCAATGGCGTTGAATGAACAATTGAAGTCTAGGTATACACCTGCTTCAACATCTCTGAGCTAGAAATACCCTAATTAACTCATCAATCAGAACAGGTTCACAATTTAGGATTTCTTCCCAGCCAAAGTACTGCCTTTAAAAAACAGCTACAGAAATCTTAAAAAATCCAACATTCGCTTTATGCTCTCTTGATTGAATGTACCCAAATTGCAATTCTTTCTTTCCCAAATAAATGCTATTTCCTTCCCTGTGTCAATCTTTTTCTTTTAATTAAAGGTATTAATCTGGATGGCACATTGAGAGAAGATGGATTATCATTTCTATTTAGAGCCTCAGCTGGAATTGGTCGTGTAGTCAGGATCAGTCCTTCAAGAGATCACAAAGCTCAGGACGCAGAAGACCCTTCAATTCCACTGTGAGCAGACTTGAGGCAGGTGTATTGAGCTCCTTGGTACTTTTTAAAAAAACAAGATCAGTGACTTAAATTAATTGTTGTTGAATATCATCTCACTAAATCAAGCCCATTTTCTCAGTCAGATGAGGTCTTTTTGATATTGTATGCTTTGCCTGTAGTTTGTAAGTTTTATTTTTTTCAAAACTTAAAAAAAATAGTACAGAGGGCTTTTGTTTTAAAAGCAACCCTTTCCCACCACATATACCCACAGCCTGCTCTACAAAGGCCTCTTTCACCACCTCTCATTGTAGGTCTCCTCTTGGCTACTACATTTTTCTGGATAACATTCTTATTATCCTCATTTTTAACTAGCCAACTTCAGACAATGTCTATTGACTCTTCTGGCTGGTTGTGCTCCATGTATCCCCTCCGCAGATCCATTCTCCATGTACTCTGAGACTAAGAGGGAAGACTGACTGTCAGGGCTTTATCAGCTGAGCATCCAGGTAGGTGAGGCCAAAGACAGCCCCAGCACCAGCCAGGAGGAGGGACACCCACCCTGCTCCCACCTGCCCTCTGTGGTGTGCAGCACTGTGCTCCTCTACAACTCTAGGGAGATCCCTCAGCCAGGTGCCCCCAAGCCAGCTCCAATAACTCGGTCCTCCCCTGCTCCCAGAGATGTCCACCACACACACAGGTGTTGTTCATCCTGGAATTTGAGACCCTTAACTTCGCACCTTTCTTGTGAACCCCCACTCTTTCAAACTCTGTGCGTTCATCCTTTAGAATGATCATCGTTCTCACTGGGCCCAGGGACTCATTTTCATGTTAAGAATGCTGGCAGTTCAACACTCTGATACAACCCTCCACTTCCTTCCCCACTCTTTCTCTCCTCTTTTGGTACTTGTCTTGGTTGACTGTCTTCTGTCCCTTTGTCCCCCATCATCTGGGTCTCAATCCCCACTGTAGGTAGACAGTCAATCTTTCCTCTCCTTCCCCATTCTGCCTCCATCTCCTTCCACTTCTGTCACTTGAACTTTCATGTCAATGTTGCCAAAAATCCCTTTCTATTCAGTGACCCCAGTTGACTTCTCTGTGTATGTGTTTTCTCTGTTTGTTTGTTTGTTTGTTTGTTCCTTGATGTTTGTTTGTTTCTCCATGTCTCATTAAAAACCTGAGTACCAATCAACAGTGGCTTCTTGTGAAAGCTCTGAAACTACCCCCACTACAGAACCAAGTGCCAGGAGAGGCTTCTGTCTCCTGCACTTGGGATCCGACTTCTCAGTACTTTAGTTTCCCCGTAGACAATGCTCCCAGCCTTCAGGTTGGATGGATGATTCTTCTTCATACTTACAGTGGCCCCAAATGATGGTGTTCTTAGTTAGCTACAGACTTGGGCATGACTTTCCATACATCTTTCTGATTGCTCATTGTTGGAATTTATCCATTGTCATTTCTCCTTAGGGAAAAGTAGTATATATATTCTGACCACATTTTCAGGTGTGTCCAGCCTCTCCATCATCCTGCTCATCTGCATAATTTCCTTCGTACTTTTTTCCACAGCTTTACCTGTGCTCAAGTCCCTTTGAGACTTGAAAGATATCCCTGGAACCTCCCAACCTTGACCTCTGGGCAGGGTCATTGTGCCTGCATCCCAGGACTCTTCTCCCTTAACATTTTTTCTTATTTTGATGGATTTTGTTCCCTACAAGTTCTCTCCTGTGTGAGAAATAAACTTTTTCAGTCTGTACTTCTCTAAAGATATCTTTATTCTTTCTCGTAGGCAATTGATCTTTAACTTGGGCACTAAGATGGAAGGTTAAAAACCATCTCCAACCCCTCCCAAATTTTGGAGGCATTGTTCTTTATGTTCCAGCATTCCATTTACTGATGAATTTTAATGTCCACTTGATTTCATTCTTCTGTAAGAGAATCCCTGTTTTTTGTTCTAGAATTACATAATATAGAGATATATGTATTTTTAAAATTCAGCCGTTTAAGTCTGAAGACCATGCCTTTCATTAGCTCTGTTTCCTCTTTCCTCTCTTCTCTCTTCTTTGTCTTCTTCACATATATTTATATATATACATACATATATGTATCTCTGTATCTATGGGTTCTATATCATGGTTTCAACCAATCTCAGATTAAAAATAGTGGAAAATACCTCACCTGAACGGAACATGTGCAATATATAAGTGACTGGAGCATTACAGGTTTAATATCCACACAGGGTAAGAGGGGAGTCCTGGAACCCACAGTCCACAGACATCAAGGGATGACTGTGTTTATATGTAGTTTTCTCTCTTTCACCTCTCTTTGAGAAATTCATGCTAGTTGGATTTCTTATATTATCTCTCATCTTTTCTCTCTTACTTCCCCTCATTTTTGTTCACTCTTTTCACTTCAACCATTACATTATTCAACTCTTTTCAACTCTTTTCACTTCAACCATTATTATTAATGTCCAAAAATCCCTTTGCTATCACTTGCTTTATTAAAAAAAGCATCACTCTTATTTCTTGATTTTATCATTTTCTCACATCTCTGAGTTTATTGGGGTTTTACTTTGTTCCTTTGTTTTCTCTATATTCTCTTCTTGTCTCTGTTTCTCTTAGCTTTTCCTTTTAGTCAACTTGGTCTTTTTCTTTCATATATATGTCTCAGTTGTCATGTATACTTGTCCATCAGAATTTAAAATAAAGGCCCCGGCTGATTATTCTGAAGGTGTTTAATCACCCTGTCTGCTGAGTAGAACCTCTGCCTGAGATGGCCAAAAGACCTGACAAGAACAACATAGAAGAGGAAAAGTTTATTTGAGACTCACAGTTTCAGAGATCTCAGTCCATGGATAGCCAGCTCTGTTTCTTTGGGCCTGAGGTAAGATAGGAAATCATGGCAGAAGGGTGTGGAGGAGGAAAGCAGCTTAGGACATGCAACCGAGAAGGGAGAGATGGACAGAGAGAGAGAGAGAGAAAAACCTCTCCTCTTACCAAGGACAAAACATACATCCCAAAGGGATGCCCCAGTGTCTCACCTCCTCCAGCTACACCTCACCTCCCTATGGTGACCACAGAGTTAATCATTTCACCTCTTTGCATTGTCTCACACATGAGCATTGGGGAAACACCTCATATCCAAACCATAACAGTGATGATCCACACAAGGTTCATGCAAATCAGTAATTCACCACTGAGAGATTTTCATTTGAGAGTTCTGATGAGAGTCATATGAAGCTTGCTCATCAGTTCCCTGCCCAGTCTGTGTGCCTCAGGGCATGCACCGAGTGTGAATGGCCTCACCAAGCCAGTCTCTGGCACCCGAAGGCCACTAGGGAGTCTGAGATATGCAGGATGGGTGGGACACCAGAGAGAGTGAACTTGTGGCCCTTCCCATGGCAAAGCTTTAGACATGACACACCTGGTGTGAGATTCTAGCTCAGTCCAGATCAACTGTGTGAGCATGAGAAGTTATTTTTCCACTCTGGTCCTTAGTTTCCTTTTCTGTAAATTGTGGAAGAGGAAAAAGAATAAAGAAACCCAAACAAAGCTACTACCTACTTGGTGTCAATTGACAATGTGACAACTGACAATGGCCATTTGTGGGAAAGTCTAGCACAGCACATTCCAGAAGCTCAGGAAATTCTTCCTATTTGTATAATACTATGCCTCCTAGAAACATTTTTATGGAGAATTAAGCACTTTCTGGACTGTGTGAACCTTTTGTGCTGACCTAGATATTGTCTTCTCCTTTACATTTACCCTCTGCTAGAGATTCGAGTTCTCCAGACATTTTTCTGGACTTTTGCCTCTCTAGTGTGAAGCTTCCCTGATTTTCTCAACTCTGGTTCACACACCCATAAATAAATTCTGTCTGTGTGCCACTTCTGCCCAGCTTAGCCCACCTTGTATTCCCACTGGGTTTCTGTGCCATTACATGTCTCTTAATGATGCTGTTTGGAAGCTTCCAGAAGTAGGCTATTCTGGGCACCTAAAGACACACCTTGGATGGGGCACAGCTGTAGATAGGAACATGGACTGCATTGCCCCACAACCTCATCTGATGCTTCTGTGCCCTCTTCTCTGACTTCCTTGGTGAGAACCAGCCTTGGGCAATATTTGGAAGAAAGATGACCAACAGTTCAGTCCCAGCAGATAACCTAAGGATTCCCCTTGCCTCAAATGCTGTGTTGAGCCTTTTAGCATCTCCAAGTAAGGGATTCCAAGAGTGAATGTTCTGCTGGGAAAGCAGGGAGTTTGAAGGTGCCTTGACCAGGTACAGGCTGCCTCTCAGTTACAATTTTTCCCTCTCCTTGCCTTGAGTTCTTCATTGCAATTCGCTTGCAACATGAACAAACTTGGACTCCTGTTGTTGTTGTTGTTGTTGTTGTTGTAGTTGTTTCTCTCCAACTTTCTTAAAATACACACAGCCACACTTTAGTTTTCTTAAAAGTCACCTGCTTACCAATCAGATAAGTCAAATGATGCTTCTGCACTAAAGACCAAAAGAGAAAATATTGTAATGCACATGAAAAAGTGATGTTGTCTTTTGTGCATATGGAGACCAAATAAATTAATAAAAAAATTCACCATTCCTCCTGAAGAAAAATAATCACAAACAAAACATTCACCAAAAAGGGTACAGGATTTGTAAAGAAGCATAAGATAGTATATCTGGCCTCACTAGTAATCAGGAAAATGAAAACTAGAATAACCACATGTTTCTCTTCTACTGAATTGACATTGATTTAAAATTTAATGTTTAATTCTGGCAAGAGGCTCTAAAGTGGGCAGTGATCATCTTGACTCAGAAACTTCAATTACTACAGTCATAACTTATGAAGTATCCAAAAGCCTTCAACCCACTTTAACCCTTGATCCAGCAATTCCATTTGTGGGAATGCAAGGTAAGGAAAAAGCATGAAAAGCTGATATTTATGTTCACATGGTTTATCACAGCACAATTTAGAAAAATCAAACAACCTTGTAATTAAAATGAATTAAAGAGCTCTTCCAGTGTTAGATGGGAAAAAGGCTGTGACATAATGTTAGGTCATGAAAGCATGGCACTCGAAATCACATATTCAGAAAATCTCAGTAGCATCAAGGCAATATCCACAGCTGCATAAATAAGACTAAAAGTAAATAACATTAATGTGTTGGAGATTACCAGCAATTGTTAAGATTGGGGGCTTTTTTCTCCAGTGAAATGTGGTTTTTACAAAGAGCATCTATTACTTAGATGAAAAGCAAAACTTCTCATTAAAATTTTAAACATCTACCCACCTCTGCCTGTAAACTTACACTCAGGAGACAGCAATTCCAACAGGTAGATCTCTAAGCTTCCTCCCAAGACCAGCACTGGGGATGTGGTAGTTTGGGATGGGGATATGGCAGGCAGATTACCCTTCCCTTGGGCAGCTCCTGCCCATATCAGACTGGGAAGGAAGAGAAAATGTTCCTCCAGCACTCAGTTATACCCTCTCAGCCTTTGAAGGGCTCATTCATTCACCCTACTTGAGACATCTCACCTGAGCTGAGTCTCATCCTAGCTGGACTACTTTGGACAAGTTCTTATCACTATTCTGAACCTCAATGTTCTTACCTGTTTATACCCACACACTAATGATACATTTCTGGGACTTAATGTCATATTCTTACTGTATCAGCTTATTTTCAATATAAATATTTTACCTTCTTAAAATAACACTCATTTCTTTAAAATTAGACACTTTCTTGATTATTTTTCCTAAACTGCATCCCATGTTTCCCTGCTAGCTAAACTGTACTCACTATTAAACACTATTTACCTTCTTTTCCGAATGGTCTGAATTCATTCTACTCCGCACCTTGCTACAAACAGTGTGGTCTGGAAGGAAAGGAAAACAATGTGTAAGACAATGGGAGAAAGATCAGAGGTGACATGATTGGGTTATTAGAACTTTAACTTAGTAGATTAATCCACTAATATGGATTAACTGAGTGATAACTATAGGCAGGTAGAGTATGGCTGGAAGAAGGAGGTCACTGGGGGACATATCTTTGGGGCTTATATTTTGTCACTGGTGATGAACTTCTGTCTCTCTGCTTCCTTGTTGCCATGTCCTGAGTTTCTTTCCTACACTGCATCCTTTCACCAGATGTTTTCTATCACCAGGGCCTAGAGCAATGGAGTCAGCCATCTATGTACTGAGACCTCTGAAACCATGAGCCAAAATAAACTTTTCCTCTTTGTGTTGTTCTCATCAGGTCTTCTTGTCACAGGATAGAAAATATGACTAAAACAGGCTGAGACATGATCATTAGCTCATTAATTATTAACGATCTAATGTGTTACAACAATCTAACTTTGCAAATTGCTTCAATTTCATGAGTGAGAATTGAGGCTCAGAGAAGTGGAGTAAAATGTTGAAGGCCGCCATGCTAGTAAGGAGTCACCCAGTCCTAATGCCTGGGTTCCTTGACAGCATGCAAAACAGTCACAGCCTCTGGTGTAGCTGGAACTAAAAGTTATTACCTTTATAGTTTGTAGGGCACTCTGCCTATATGGTTCAGTTGGTTCATTTTCTGGCTATCTTTCTTTAAGAAATTCTTATTTGCTCTTTGGTGCTTTTTAACCCTGTCCTACCCAGAGAAATTAGAAAAGCCAACTTGTTATGCCTAAAGTCATTAACAGTAGGCTTGTAGGGTGTGGCTGGAAGTCTCTAAGACATCCTCTTGTAAGTTGATACAATCACCTGGTTTGGTTGGTAGATGGGAATTTCCTCTCACTTCCAGCTCTCCAAATACATTTCAGATCATTGAAGTCATTTTATTTATGAACTCTGAATACAGAGGGTACTATTGTCCAATATGGACATCTAAGCATTATTAAATAGCAAAATGTTAGACTTACATTATAAAATGCTAACCTGTACTAAACACCTTTTCTGCTCCCACTTCTTTTATTTGATAAACATTTGTTCTATACAATTATGGAACATGGATGTTCTTATCTCCATTTCATAGATGAAGAAACCAAGACTCAGACTTAAAAAGTTTACACACCTGGCCAAAGGTATTCAGTGAAAACTTCATTTCAAGTCAACCTGTATGTGTAGAATATGGCCAGCTTGACCATAGACAGATAAGCAGTACAGATTTCCATTAACCAAGTCAAGCATTATGAATGCTTTCCCACTGCATAAAAAGATGATCCAAATAGCAATGCCTAGAGTTTACACAGCACAGGAAGAGATAGGCAAAGACGTATTACAATTTACTGATTTGAGTACATTGAATCATCCTTGCATTCCTGGGATAAATACCAATTAATCAATGTGTGTGATCTTTTTGATATGCTGTAGGATTAGAATTGGTAGTGTTTTATTTGTGATTTTTACATCTATTTCCATAAGGATATTGGTCTATAATTTTCTATTTTTGTCATACCCATGTCTTGTTTTGGTGTCAGGATAATGCTGACCTTGTAAAATGAGTTTTGAAGAGTTTCCTCTATTTCAATTTTGTTAGAATAGTTTAAGAAGAATTGATTTTAGTTCTTCTTTAAAAGTTTGGTAGAGGGGCAGAGGGTGTGGCTCAGGGATAGAGCATGTACTTAGCATGCACAAAGCCCTGGGTTTAATCCTTAGCACAAAAAATAATAACATTATTGAATTGATACAATTCAACAGCGAAGTCATTTGCCCTTGGGTTTTTCTTTGATGGAGACTTTATTGTAGATTTAATTGTGTTACTTACTTTTTTCAGTTCAGGTTTTCTGTATTTTCATGGTTCAGTTTGGGTAGGTTATAGGTGTCGAAAAATTTATCTGTATCTTCTATGTTTCCAAATATGTTGTGTATGGTTTTTTAGAATAGTCCCTAATGATCCTTTGTATTTCTTTGTATGTCTCCTTTTTCATCTTTAATTGTGTTTAGTTGGATATCGTCTGCTTTTCTCTTAGTCTAGGTAAAATTTTGTCAATTTTATCTTTTCAAAAAAATCTTTTTGTTGATCTTTTGTATGTTTAATTTTGCATTTCATTTATCACTGTTCTAGCATGCGTTATTTCTTTCTTTCCACTTTTTTGGAAGTTTGGTTTGTTCTTGCTGTTCTAGTTCCCTGAGATGCACCAGAAGGTTGTTTATTTGAAATATTTGTATTTCCCTGATGTAGGTATTTATTGTTATAAACTTCCCTCTCAGTATTGCTTTTACTATTTTCCATAAGTTTTGGTCTGTGGTTTTCCAGTTTTCATTTGTTTCAAGAAATTTTTAATTTCCCTTTTGATTTATTTGATAACCTATTGTTCATTCAATAGCACATTACCTAGTTTCAATGAATTTGTAAGGTTTCTAAAGTTCTTTATGTTGTTCATTTCTAGTTTTATTCCATAATGGTCATAAATGGCATGTGATATGGTTTCATGTTCTTTTTATTTAATGAGACATATGTTGTGGGCAAATATATGGTCTATACTAGAGAATGTTCCAGGTGCTGATGATAAGAAAGTAATTTATGCAACTGTAAGATAAAATGTTCTACAAATGCAAGGTCCATTTGATCTGTGCTATAATTTAATTCCAGTATTTCTTTGCTGATTTTCTTTCTGATTGATGTTTCCAATAAGAAAGGAGGTGTTAAAAACAACTGTTATTGCATTGGGGCCTATCTCTCCCTTTATATCTAATAACGTGTACTTCATAAGATTTTACACTCCAGCATTAGATTCATACACATTTACAACCATTGTATCTTTTGTTGAATCCTTGATCATTATACTGTGATCTTCTTTTTCTCTTTTCATAGGTTTTGACTTAAAGTCTATTTTATCTGATATAAGGATAGCTATTCCTACTCATTTTTGGTTTCCTTTTGTATAGAATGGATTTTTCCATGTCTTTATTTTCATTATGTGTGTGTGTCTTCACTGGTGAAGTGAGTTCCTCATATGCAGCTTATTATTGGGTCTTGCTTTTTAGTGCTTCAACCAGTCTGTATCTTTTAATTGGGGAATTTAATCTATTTACATGCAAGGTTGTTATTGAGATGTAAAGTTTTATTCCTGATATCCTGCTAATTTTCTTCTGGAATTTGAATATTCGTTGTTCTTTTCTTCCATAAGTATCTTCATCATTTTTTATTTTTTATTTTGGGTATCTGCTCTTCTGGTGGGTTTTATACTTTTGCATGTTTTCATAATGATAATTATCTTTCTTTTGCTTCTAGGTGTAGGCTCCTTTAAAGGCTGGTCTGGTGGTGATGAAGTCACCCAATTTTTGCTGATCTTAGAAATCCTTTATTTCTTCTTTGCTTCTGAAAGATAGCTTTGCAGGTTATTATATTCTTGGTTGGCAGTTATTTTCCTTCAGAACTCATTCCCTTCTAATCTGTAAGAAAGGTATTTATTCTAAGATCTGGACAAAGACAAGGATATACACTTTCAGCATTGCTATTTAACATAGTTCTGGAAGTGTTAGCCAGAGCAATATGGAAGAACAAAATATTAAAGGCACACAAATAAAAAAAAAAGGAAGTTAAATTGTATTTGTTCACAAGAAAGAAAATGAAATATTCAACAAATGGACAGTGAGGCAAAATGGAGATCCCACAAATAAATCTACACATTTAAAGTCAACTAATTCTTCATGAAGGCACCAAAATTATATATTGGAAAAAGTACACCCTTTTCAGTAAATGTACTGGATATTCATATGCAGAAGGATGAAATTTGACCTTTCTCACAATCAATGAAAATCAATGCAGATCAAAACCTAATGTAAGACCTAAAACTGCAAATTTACTAGAAGAAAACACAGACATTAGTGTAGTAGACATTGATTATTTTGGATAAGACCTCAAAAGCACAGACAAGAAAAGCAAAAACAGAAAAACGGGATTATCAAACCAAGAAGTGCAGCAAAGGAAACAACAATGGAGAAAAAAGATCCCATATCACCTCAGTCAGGATGATTACTATCAAAAAAAGAAAAAAAAATTCAAATGCTGGTAAGGATACAGAGAAAAAGGGAACTCTTATACACTGGTGGAAATGTAAATTAGCATAGCCATAATGGAGAACACTATAGAATCTCCTTAAAAACCTAGAAATACAATGACAGTATGATCTAGCTGTTCCTCTTCTGGATATGTAGCCAAAGAAAATGAAATGAAATCCATATTTTAAAGAGATATCCTCACCCCCATTTTCACGGTAACAAACAAAAAAAGTATGCATTAATGGATGAGTATATAAAGAAAATGTGGTATATATGCATAATGGAATATTATTTGGCCATAAAAAGAATGAAATCCTGTCATTTGCAGCAAAACGGCTGGGAGCGAGCATTGTGTTAGGTGATCCGAGCCAGACACAGAAAGCAAATACCATATGTTCTCTCTCAAACCCAGATGCTAAAAAAAAAGTCTATCTCAAAGTAGGAAATAGATGAGAAATTATTAGTATTAAGAAGAGGAGGGGAGAGAGATGACAGAGGGAGGTTGGATAAGCGATACCAAATACAGGGCATATGATTTCTAGTGTTCTACTGCACAGTAGGTGACTCTATTTGGCAAAAAGATTTTATATATTTTTAAGAAAAACTAGAAGAGAGGAGTTGAACCTTTTAAACATAAAGAAATCATGAGAAGATGGAAATGTTAATTGCCCTGGTTTGATCGATACCTACTGTATACATGTGTTGAAATATCAAACAATACTCCATAAATATTTACAAGTATTACGTGTTAACGAAAAGGAAAAATAAAACTGAAAACACCCTGAGCTGACTCAGGCCACACAACCTTTAAGCGCCAAAGTAGCCAGCTAAGGTTCAAAGTGGGTCTGCCCCTAGTTGGTCGCCATCCCAGACAGTGACCAAGCAGACCATGCTGGCTTCACCTCCGGGGGTTTTCAGAGCACAAAGAGGAGAGCCACAACCACAACCTCTGTATCTGGCAGATGCAGATGGAAACAAACAAACAAAAAAAGCTACAGAAAAATGTGATCTTGGCGCTGGACAGCTGGAGCGCAGAAGAGTTCGGAAGTGGGCGGGTGTGTGTATTTAAAAAAAAAAAAAAGCGGGAGTGGAAACCCCACCATGCCAAGTTGAAAAAAATAACTGAAGTGTGCCTGTCTCCCGGCCGGCGCCCCTCCCCTCGGCCTGGGCTGCGCGGGAGGAGTGTGACCCAGGTGCCGCTTCCTCGCTCCGTTCAGGGTCAGGAGCCCATGAACGCGACCCTGGCCGCTGCCGCGTTTCTTCCCCTAGGCCTCTCGGCCTCAGCCTGGGCGGCCGCCCAGGGCCCTTCGGAGATAAGCAACCTGAACTTCACGTCGCTGCCCCCTCACCACGGTGAGTACCCGCCCGGGGCCGGGTCCTTGGCCCACCGCACGCTGCGGCCGGACAGGAGCGCATGGGCCGGCGGCGGTCGCGGACACCCGCGAGTCGTGCCACCTCTTAACCGACGCTGGCCCCAAACCCTCTGCATTTGACTAAGGTGGGACCCTGTCCCGCGTCCCCGACCCCCACGCGCGGGCTCTGTGCTCCGGGAGCTTGGAGAGGCCGCCAGCCGGCCAGCTCCGGGCGCGTCCGCTCGCTTTCTGTTTCTTTGTGTGGGGCTAGTGAAGTGTCTGGGGCCAGAACTTGTCCCGCTAAGAGAATAAAGAGGCGCCTGCTAGGAGGGAGCGGCAGAGCGTTAAGCAACCCAGAGTTTACCAGAGTCAAAGTTGCTTTCTGGGCCGCTGCCTCGCAGGGGAACAGAGGGCCGGACCCTGAGCAAACTCCAGCTAACTCCAGCCGCTCCGCGGGACTTGCTTGCTCCCTTCAAAGAGTCTAGGGAAGAACACAGATGTTAAGGGATCTGCTCCTCTTCACTCTTCGGGGATTTGTTAGCACACGTTTTCTTTCTAACGGGAAATCGTACGGGGTGAGTTTTTTGGGGGTTTTTTGGGGTTTTTTTGTTTCGTTTTTTTGTGTGTGTGGATGCTCAGAAACATTGCTGGGCCTCTCCTCGCCCTCATCCTCTGACTTGGGGCTTTTGCGACAAAAACTGTTTTTTGATTTCTTTATTTTTTTTGTTTTTTAAATGACTGTTTATCCTTCTATCCCCTCCCTGGCCAAATAAGATTATTAAAGTCTATCAAAGAGGAGATACTTTAAATCTGTAATGTGATCAAGTTATATTATTAATATGATAATGATGTGAGTATTGGAGACACCCACTCTAATAAGTCTTTGACATGCAGATGGTAGTGAGACCTTGCCCAGCCCAAGTCAGGGCATGAATGAGAAAGTTTAGATCTGCAGGTGTGTATTCCACGCCTGTAAGTGCTCAGGGCTGTGCTTATGCCCTGGAGCAAGCTTGGGTCAGTTCAGGTAATAGACTGTATTCCTACAAGGGAGCCTGGGCTTCTGGGCTTCGCTGTCAGTATTGGAATAAGCTATGCCGCTTATTAAAAAGTGAACTTCTCTTAGCTCCAGTTTTGTCTTCTGCAAAATGGGAATAATAATAGGATATTCTTCATTGGGTTGTAAGAATTAAGTGCATATGAACAGCTCAGCACAGACTAACACATACCAAGTGCTCAATGAATGTCAGGCATCTTTATATTAACTTTACATAAGACTACAGTCCATGAGTTCATGTGAAATAGTGTGTTTACATATGTGCATGTTCCAGATCCTGGGTTAAGGGACCAGAAGATAGAAACCACTGTAATAATTTCTGTTCAGGCACTGCCAAAGTTCAGGCTGCAGCCATTCCCAAAGAGGATTGTTCATTCCTTCCACACCCTCCAATGAGTTCTTCAGGATTCCAGTTTCAGACCTTGACCAATGGCTGCAAACACCTCCCTTCTGGGATTGATAGAGATACAGCCCTTACTTGCATACCATTCCAGATTACCCTCTGAAGTTGATTTATGGCAGGATCCCTGCTGTGGGAGAACCCTGGGGCCCTATTTCTTGCTGCTAACTCAGACAGGATGTGTCTATATCCTGTGTCAGTTTACATAGCTGTAACTGCTCCTCAGAACCAGAGGTTAGAGTGGAGGAGACCTACTTCTGTCAACCAGGCCTGCCCTGTCCAGCTGCACTCAGCCTGCTCTCCTAGGCTTGAACGCCACGGTCACTATGAGTGAGTCATGCACAACAGTCCTGTTGCCTTGCCCTTGGCTGGAAGGGGTCAGCGCTCAGTGAGAAGACAGCCAGGTTTGGCAGCTTTATATAGAATTCGCTGCCTCTGGCAGAAGCAGTGAGGATTGTATTAAGTGCCAAATGAAATTCCATCACAGTCATTGCTCAATCCCTCTAGATATTGGTGGTGTTGAGAGTCACATGGGGCTGAGATGGTCAACCACCGAAGCTTTCCCAGGGTGCCCTTGGCTAAGCAAGTATTTCTGGGGACTTGCAGAGCACTCTGGGAAGCAGAAGGGTGTGGGGAAAGGGGCATTCTGTATTTGTAAAGGGAGCAGATAAGTGAGAGGTTGAATAAGCCAAGTCAGTTTTCTTCTTTGAATGATATGTGTGTGTATATATATATGTGTGTGTGTGTGTGTGTGTGTGTGTGTATATATATATATATATATATATATATATATATTCAAATGTCTTTCTGACACCTTAACCCTAACACCTTCCAGTGACTTAGCCAACGCAATGGCCCCACAAGCACAAGTTAAAATTCAAACTCAACAAACAAATTTGAATGAGATGAATAAAGAGTTAATGACAGGGAAGACAAAAACAATTTCCTTTCCACCCCAAGGGCAATGAATTTATTGATTGTTGAGAATTCTTCTGGAAGCATTATATGCATGTACAATTCTTATTTTACATAATGGAACCGATTTTATATATTCTATTCCATCTTACATTTTTCCTGTAAGAATATCTTAAAGCTTATGCCTTACCACCATATATAGACTAATTTTTCTTGGGACTGCAGAATATGAATTGTATAAATCTGTGAACAAATTGTTTTTATTTATTTATTTAACCAATTTCTCTGCTAATTGGCATTTAGAATATGTACAGATTTTATAATTTTTATTCATCTAGATGCAGTGCTACCATGGAAACCCTTATAAGTTGAATTTTATTTGCATGTGATTCTAGACTTTTAGGAAAAATTCCCCCATCCCAAAATTTAATTTACAGAAGAAAAATAATTGCGTATGTTTAAAATGTTAGTAGCTACTCAGAAACCCCTCCTCAAGGTCACACTATTTTCTAATGCTCACAGGTAACTTATGAGTAGCTATTTCCCCTCATCCTTACTTACATTGTACAAAATTCATCTTGGTTAGATTGATGGATAGAAAATGTTGTCACTTTGAAATGTGCCTCTTTAATTTACAAATGAGGCCAAGCATGTTTTCTTGCCAGTCACAGCCCCACCTGCTTGTGGTAATCAGGCCTGGGCACTTACTGAGTATAGGAGAAATGTAAAATACCTTATAGCCTCAGTTTTCTCATCTGTTGGTGGAAATAATATGAACTACCTCATAGGACTCACGTGATAGACAAGAGTATAAACACCTGGCCCCATGCCCAGCAATAGTGGTATGGAGGTGGTAGTTGCTAACGGAATTTATCAAAGCAAACCTGGCCTGCAGATGCTGGTAATTTCAGAATTCTCTCTTGCAGGTGGCTGGCTATTGTTCTTACTTTTAATAATATAGCAACATTAATGCTTCTAGACCAAGCCCTGCTAAGGGCCTTTCCAGGTCACTTTACCATTCCTGGAGAGATGAGCATTTTCTTACCTTTTTGGCAGAAGGAACACTTGAGGCTCAAGGGAGATTGACTGCCAGGGGGTTTCCAGGTACTGAGTCCAAAGCCAGGCTAAGGACAGAGGCTGCCAGATCCCACAACCAGCTAAGGCCCACCTGAGCAGGGGATTAGGGTATGTGGAGGTCAGTAGCTGGTGTGCCTACTTCCCACTACAGGGGCTCTGCAAAAGCACCTCTGAGCAAGTCCCACAGAGAGACTGTGTGTGGCATTGGCACTGGGAACCTGTCAGCTGCTCTCCCCCTGCTGCCCACCCCTCATCTAGGGCTGCAGTCCAACCCCAACTCTTAAGTGCCCATTATCGCTCCCTTTCTTGTGGTCAGGCACGCCCTGCTTTGGGTGTTCCCTGATGCACCCACCCCGTGCCTGTCTGCCTCTCCTGCTTCATCCTTCATAAATGTCTGCATCAGACCCTCAGGCTTTCTGGATAAATGCCCCCCCACACACACATACACCTACTTGTCTATCAAAGCCCAGATTATGAAATCCCTTCTCATAGAAATTTTTCCCAACCTCAGAAACCAACTACTACAACCCAGGGGACACTTTGCAGCCCTGACAATTTCCTGTGTGCGTCCCCTTCCCAGAATTCTGACCTCCTGAAGGACTCCATGACCCCATCTGCCCCCAACTTGGAACCTGACATACAGAGTGGTTGGACAAGCCATTGGGGTACAAATGGATGATTGCACAGATAGCCCTAAGGCCAACACTCTCAGGGCCAGTGCCATTCCAAAACCAAAAACCCATTCCAAAGGCCCGAAGTGCCTTTTTAAAATCATATATTCAGTCAGTCGCTCCTAGGCCAGAACTTGGCATGTACCAGGAGGCCAGTAAATAGTAAATTGAAGCAGACAGAAAGTCAAACCAAAACATATTCTAAGACCACAGCAAGGAGGGCCCAGAATTCCCCTCCCACCCAGCACTGAGTCATATTTCTTGTCCTCTCCCCCTCTCTTCACCCACCCTTACTCTCCCCCACCTCCCACTCATCCTGGCCCGGAAGTTTCTTTAGATCATTATATAATCTGACCTTTTGAGGAAATGCTGGCCTCTACTTTTTAATATTAATTTTTGTACATTTTTTTGAAACAATGTTGCTGTATAACATTTTAGCCTGTGGCAGAAACTGACAAGGTCCCCTGTCCCCTGGTGCATTGCAGAGCTCAGCCCACTGGCTCTGGATTCCATCTTGGGCAAGGCGAGGGTTGGACAGGGCTTTTGTAAGACTCCTCCACACACCCTCCCAGCCTCTGGGGAGCCTGTGCATATTGGCATTTCACAGGCAAACCCCTGTCTGTGCTCGGGGAAGGCCACTTACTGCAGACCCCTAGGCTCTAAGAACCCTGCTTTTTTCTTTTGCTCCGTCACTTCCATACCCTCCCCTTCATCTCCTCTCATTCATACCTCATATTAACCCTTTATTATAGTTCTCTTGTTTCTGCTTAGCTGGCAAACTCCTTCTTTCCATGTTAAATCCACACACTCCATCTCATACTGCCAAAGAATTGTGGTCACACACAATTTGGGGTTCAATAGGCACATACTGATCCCTTTCCAGGGTTGTGAAAAAAGCACTCATCTATTTGGGGTCATTTATGAGTGGCAAACGCTGGGCAAGGTGGCCTCAGTTATCTCATGGCACCGACACAGCCTGGCACAGTTCTCTATCTCTGCTTTGCACGGGATGGTACTGACTGAGGCATCTCTCACAGAGAGCCACCACCGGAACCCCTTGCACCTCTTTCTCCTGCATGCATTTTGCATGCTAACAGAGGGCCAGGTAGGGGGCTTCCAGCTGACTGCAAACCCAAATGCTGCTGTTTTCCCCCTAGACTCTGTAATGGAGAATCTTTATATTTTATCAGCAGTTGATGAATACCCATACTCACAGCAGAATCTTAGGGGAAGGAAATTGTGGTTTGACAGATGATCAAAACCTATAAAATATACCTGCCTGCCTTTTGTGTTGGGCCCCAGGCGGTGACTTCTCTGTTCACCAAGCAGCAGAGTCTACTTCCTTTACCATCCTTTCTCACTTGAGATGCTTGCTGAAATCTACACACACACCTTATCATTACTAGAGGCTTCAAGTTCAGGTTCCCCTTCACTACTTTTTAAAAATCATTTAGCCCAAATACCCTTTGTCAGTGTGCTAGTGACAAAAATGAGTAATACCAGCTAGTAAATGGCATTTGGAGTCCAAGGATTTAGTTTGAATCTAGACCCACTGTGAGCTGTGACCTAGGACCAGTTGCTGGGCTTCTTTATATCCCAGTTCATTATCCAAACAGGCCAACTGGCTTCAGGGGTGTGCAACCATGTTTTCCCACAAGGTCCAGCACCCAGAGGGCCTTGTGCTCCCTTGGCTTCATGTCCTATTCTCACCACTTAAAAACCTTTATTTTTCAGCATTTTCATCTTGCACTGGGCCCCCAAATTCTGTTGCTAGTCTTGATCCCTTAATAGTTCTATCTTAGGAGTTTGTTTTGAGGATTAACTGTCTTCTCATAGATAAAATTCCTAGTGTGGTACCTGGTCTGTACTCATGGTCATGCTTAATGACAGCTACTCACTGAGGGTGGAGTGTGTTCTGCTCCCTGCACACTTCCCAGCCTTGCCTCTGATTGACCATTTGCCACTGCAATCATACCCCAAGCAGGGACAGGATTCCCAGGTCCTGGAGAGCCCAGGGCAAGGCCCTACATTCAGCAGGGCCATCTCCTCCCTCTGAACCTTGAGAGCTGAATTCTTACACTGCTTCTTTGAGGGTTTTTCCTTAATCATTTTTTATTGGTGCATTAAAATTATACATAATAGAGAGATTCATTGTGGTGCATTTGTTCATGCACGCACATAACATAATTTGACCAGTCTCACTGCCCATTATCTCTTCTTCCCCTCTTCTTTTCCCTCCCTGTAGTCCCTTTCCTCTATTCTACTGGGTTTCCTTTTATTTCTTTTTTTTAAAATTAGTGCATTACAATTTTGCAGTGGCATTCATTGTGGTATATTCACACACAGACATAGAATAATTTGCCCAGTTTCATTCCCCAGTAGCTCCCCATGCCTCCCTTTGTCCCTCCCTCCCTCTCGATTCCCTTTCCTACATTCTACTGGTCTCCCTTCTATTTAGTCAAAATAGTCAAGAAAGAAAAAGGAATGAAAAAGGTATCATCCTCACATTTTTGCCAAAGGGGCATCTAGATGATTTAATCTGGGAAACACTGCAACCCAGTTGTCGACCTCACACACTAGTTGTGCAGTTGGGGCACACCTCTTGTTTCTGCAGATCCATTTTCACACATGGTACTGGACTGGGGTGTTATCTCTGCTCACTGCCTCATAAAACAACAGGAGTCTCAGCTGTGTTCTCCATGGGGAAGAATGGGCTTTTAAAGATACCTTGTGGGATTGATGGATGGATGGATGGATGTCCCTATGTGAAGGTCCAACAAGCACAGGCAAGCGTGCTCTACAGCTTGCCATCAGTCCACTATTACTGCACCTTCTCCCAACCCTGTGTAAGGCCTTGTCTCTTGGTGGCCCAAAGTAGACTCTGAGTTCCTCTTGGCTCTGCCCTCCCCCTCCCTTCAGTGCTGCCCATGCACCCTGGCCTGTGTGCATGAAGGCACCTTCCTGCTCCCTGACCTGATGCCTCCCCACTTTCAGTGTTTTCCTTGCATCAGTCATTTCTCTGGTATGCTTTATGCTCTCCTTTGAATGGGTTCTCAAC
Source organism: Glaucomys volans (assembly GCA_020662805.1). NCBI lineage: Eukaryota > Metazoa > Chordata > Mammalia > Rodentia > Sciuridae > Glaucomys > Glaucomys volans. The sequence goes on from JAJEJO010001574.1 coordinate 167,687, forward strand.
TGGGATTCCCTGGGGTGCTCTTGAAAACCTTGGCTCCCCTCTCTCTAAGAAGGCTCCTTCTTGGCCTATTCCAGCCCACCTCTGGCTCCCATGAGTCCTCTATGTGGAACCCAGTCCTTGCTTCTTTGAATCATGCCTGAGACTGATGTGTCATTTGAATCCTTCTTCCCTCAATTTCTGCAGAACTTCTTATTTTAGTGAAATTAATCTTAGCTATGGCCAATAATCATAATTTTTTTAATTTCATAATCTCTCTTCCTTTTTCATGAACTTGATAAACTCTCCTTACCTCTCCTCTCCTTACAGGACTGTATCCCTGACTCAAAGCTGGGACAGGCTGCACTTGACATAGGTTATCTCATTTCACCCTTGAATGGCCCCAGGGGAGGTATTTTTATCTCTCTGTTGCATGCGATGATACTGAAACCAAGAGTAGATGAGCGAGGACTTTGCAGAGAGTCCCTGACAGACCTTAATGGTCCCCTTCTCTTGACATACCTCCCCAAGGGGTATATAGGAGCAGCTCAGCCAGGCGCACTCACCCTCAGACACAATACTCAGGGTCCACAGTGCTTTTAAAGTCCCACGAGCATGCATTTATTTCTTTTAAAATTAGAAGGAATAAAATGATATTTAAGGTCAAAGAGTACATCTGTCTTTATACCCATATAACCATAAACTATAATTTTCACAGGGTGAAAGTCACAAGTTGGCACTGATTCCAGTCACCTGAGGATGAAGAACTGGGGGCTGCCATCCCTACACACTTCTCTCTCTTTCTTTCATTTTCTATCCCTTTTTCTTACTCTCTTGTTCTTTTAAGCTGCAGAATTAGACTGCTCTTCATTCAAAAGTTTAACAATAAGCTTTCTTTGCCTGTTATTATTTCAAAGGCAATCCAGGTTCATTGTAGAATTGTAGGTACACAACCAGAAGCCAGGATGTAGAAAAATTCTTTGAGAAGAAGTTAACTTGGAGATACTCATGGGATGGACAGGTAATGAGTGGAGAGCAGTTCAGGGGATATTTGGACATAATGGGGCCCAGTGGGGAGCTGTGGAGGCACTGATTCCTGAACTTAGGGCAGGGGACAGATGTAGAGCAAGGCCCCAAACCAGGACCTCAGCACAGGTGCACACAGACCTGCAGTTAACAGCCAGCGCTTGGCAAGGGCCCACTCTTTTCCTCAGTGAGGATACATGTACATGGTTCCCCATTTAACTCCGAAGATGTTACCCATGTGATATATACACAATGGAATATTACTCAGCCATAAAGAAGAATAAAATTATGGCATTTGTAGGTAAATGGATAATGTTGGAGACTGTTATGCTAAGTGAGATCAGCCAATCCCAAAAATCCAAAGGCCAAATGGTCTCTCTGATAAATGAATGATGATGCATAATGTGGGGGGGAAGGGGTGGCAAGAAGGCAGGAAGGAAAGATAAGCATAGAGGGAAGGGAGGGGTGGGGGCGGGGTGGGGGGTAAAAATAATAACAGAATGTGTGACAGACATCATTGCCCTGTGTACATGCATGAACGCACAGATGGTGTGACTCTACTTTGTGCACAACCAGTGAAACAATAGCTGTACTCCATTTGTGTTCAATGAATCAATAAGTAAATAAAAAAAAAAAAAAAAGATGTTACCCATGTGGATACTGTTAATTCCAAGTGAGCGATGTGGCAGCAGAGGTTCAAAGAGGTCACCTCCCCAGGGCTTTCTGGAACATCATCAATGTTGTACAGCCTTGAAGTCCATAGTGTCTCCTCCACCACAGGGACTCTGTCGCCTGACCTGCTGGGTCAAGGCTGCCTTGATCCCTGGTCCTTCTTTTTGGCTTCACAGGCCCTTCAGGTCACCATCCCAGTCTCTGGAGGAAAGGCCTTTCTTTGTCTACCCTATCCAGGGCCATATGTGCTCTTCCGCCCTCATTGGCTGTCACCAATCTGGTGACCCAGAAGCTGCTAATGCAGCCCTCCAAAGGCTGACTGGTGACTATGTGTGAGTCCTGCCAGCCCAGGCCAACCCACTATCCCCAGAGATACAGTGGGCAGCTGCCTCTCAGGGTGACTGCAAGGGCACCAGAGGGAATAGTGTTCTGCCCCCACCAATTCCTGGAATGCTTCCACCCCAGAACCACCCCTGAGCTGGCAGCTCTGTCTTGTGTTAAAATACAGAAAGCCCTAGGACTCTCACCACCACATGACTGCATTTTGTGTTACACCTTGGCAGGTACTTCCAAAACTGTCACCTCTCTTCATTTCAAGAGGCACTGCTCACCTGCCCTCCCAGGTGAACAGAGCAAAGCTCAGGAAAGTGATTTGGCAGAATTCACAAAACCAGGTTGTAGTAGATAGAGAGGGACAGGAATACGGGTTTCCACCTCCTCTATGATTGGCCTCTTTGTGCCCCAGAAATTCTTTCATGGGATTTCTAAGTGGGAGGAGCTAAGGACAGAAGGGTCATGAAAAGGAAGAAATTGTGATGCTGGCCTTACATTTTCCCATTTCTTCTTTCTCCCACCCCAACATGTATGCGAACGCACACACATTCACAGTTGTTTCTTCCCACAAACCAGCTCCTTGCATTCCTCAGCAATAGAAAGGTGTGAGCCTGAACCTTGAGGAAAGTTATCTTGGCATCTGATTTGTCCTGGGATAGGATAAATAAGCATTTAGTTCATAGATCCTATTGACCTTCCAGAGATAAGTGGAAAAATAAATGCTGAATATAACATCTTTAGTCTTGGGCATCAGGTACCTAGTGCTTTTGAAACTTTTCTACTCCAGTGTTTTGGGGATGCTGTACTCATTTCTTTACCTGCATACAGAATATGTCCAGTATACCTGGCTACCTGCAAGGTGCTCCATCCCTCACAGCTTCTTCTGTCTTATCTCACCCAAGGTCATTGTGGTGATGAGGCCCCACCAGGCAGATAGAGTCATGCAGATTTGGAGATGCAGAACAACTCAGCAAGGTTGTTTTGGTTATTTGGGGTTTGTTTCAATATTATATTTCCTATGCCCTTCCCCACTGAACTCATCCCAAGTCTATCAATAAAGACAAAAGGCTGGGCGCAGTGGTGCAGGCCTGTAATCTCAGCTGCTTGAGGGCTAAGGCAGGAGGATTGGGAATTCAAAGCCAGCCTCAGCAAGGGCAAGGCTCTAAGCAACTCAGTGAGACCCTGTCTCTAAATAAAATACAAAATAGGGCTGCAAATGTGGCTCAGTAGTCGAATGCCCCTGAGTTCAATCCCCAGACAAGAGAGGCACCTTCCCTCTGGAAGGATCCCTGTGACCAACCCCCAAACCATTCACCAGTAGTTAAATTCTTGAATCAGTTTCCAGATATGACTTCTGTGTACATCCTTCTTTATTCCAGACTTATCACATGATCTATAGGTATTCTGTAAGTCTTGGGCAGCAGGTGACATGAGCCATGACCCTTTGACTTTCTGCCCACCTATAGTGAATTCAGGCCAGAGCACAGCAGTGGATCTGATGCACACTGACTTTAATCCAGTGGTTCCCTCTGTGTGCAAAGTCCTGCAGAGAATACAGAAGGGGACACATGTTGTCAAAGGGCCTTAGCCTACTTATGGAGCAAGACTCAAGAATATCAGGACACAAAACAAGTCTAAATGTCGTTCAGAAGCAGCCTGATCCACAGGACACTCACCACACATGGTTCAGGCACGTGTGACAGAGCTGGTCTGCTCTGGAATGAAAGCCACATGTCCCTGAATCTTAAGAAAAAGTAACTTCCCACCTGAGGACTGACCTACCCCAAACGGCATACACACGATAATGATGTCACAACTGTATCATCATTGCACTTATTTTTAATCTTTTATTATTTGTTAGTAGCAATGACAATATTAAAAATTAATTCTTAGCTGAAGTCCAGAAATACAAGAGACAAAAGCCAATGTGATCCAATTGAGCAGGGAATGAGAGGTCTCGTGACCATATCCCTAGGGCCCTTGTGATAGCTCCATCCTGAGACAAGTGTGAAAATTCCTGTCAAGTGCCTCCCAGAGCCAGAACAGTTAACTAGTAATAGTCCCTACTTCTTGCCAGAAATAATGCTCTGGGCTTGGGTCTTCGATGATCCTTCCAGATTAGCCATTTCTATCAAAGTTGCACAATGCTTTCATTGTGGTTAAATGTTTGCCTATAGCCAGACTATATATAACACATACACAGTCATTTATCACTTCTCTAATTCTATGAGACAAGTTATCAGACTTCAAAGCCTTGTGCTCAGACTCCACAAAGAAAATCCAGAAAATTGGAAAAGAAAGTGGATGTGAAATTCTATTATGAAAGGAATTCATTCATAAGTATTTACTAATTACTGTATACATCCCTAGTTCCATCATTGGAAGCATTTCATATTATGGTGGCTCCACCCCATCAAGGTCCTTGGAATTGAGAGGAGATGAAGATAGGGCAAGATACCACCCCTGCCCTCAAAGCATTGCTGGGCTTCTTGGGATACTGAGATACATACCATGCAAGAAATAAAAAGAATTCACTTCTCCTGGTGAGGAATATCTTATCACATGAATTCAGCTTTCAGATTGAACCATCTCTGACTAGCTAAATAGACATTTAGATATTTAAAGAATAACTTCAAGTCATATAACTCCCCCTGTATATATTGGTACCTTTCTAGCTAATAGTAAATTACAGTGAATTTCTACTTTATAATTTTTGCTTGTTTAATTAAAATCTTGTGCTTGCAGAAACAAGTCATTTGTGATCAATGTTGATTTTTGAGAGTACTCCAGATCTGGAGAATGACTTGAGTGAGGACAAGTTGCAAGAGTATAAAATAGAAAAAATAGTGCCAACGTACAGAGTCCTCCTTTGTGCAGGGGTGGCCTGGCCTTTGTAAGTGGGCGACAAATGTTGTCTACTAGCATCTATTGTTGGCCATCATCCTGTGCTGTGAGCTGAGTGCTGTGGATGGTACCCCCGTCTTCAGGGTGCAGGATACCACTGTGAGTGGCAGGACTGTGATTTGACCCCAGTGGACGCAACTCCTGGGCCTCCTCTGAGTCTCCCCTGCAAAACACTGGCTCTCATGTGCAGGAAATAAGGACTTTCAAAGGAGAACAAAGTTTTCATTCACAGGGGAGTGAAAGAAAGTTGGTTCAAATAGGCTAAGTACATTTATTTATATCAGACTTTGGTAATTACCCCGGGGTCATTTCCTATTTAAGAATCCTGGAACCTCTGAAACCCCCTTTTGGAACAGTCTATTTTTAAAAGTTCATTTGAGTGAAACAATGTTTGTCATTCACTGAGAAAACAAACAATGCCGGAGGAAGTCAAAATTCATCTTTGAGGACATGGTAGTCAAAAGCAGATGAAATGCCTGGTGCTTCTTCAAGAGGAGATGCCCTGAGAGCCAGTGCTTCCCACTCATGAGCACTTCTGAGCCTTCTTATCATTTCCTTGGAGGCTTTTGGTCTCTGTTTTGTTTCCAGAGTGGTGCTTTTGATAAAAGCCATCTCTGAACTTGTACTGTGGTGGAGACATAATTATCTAAGTTCCTGGCCACATCTCCCTCCTTGTCCTGGGGCTGTGGATAACGTTATGGGGAGATGAAAGGCTGGCCTCTGATTCCCCTGTCCGCTGCCCCACAAGGCCCTGGTGATGGTTTTCCTTTGAAATCCCCACATTTAAAGCCCTCCCCAAGAACAAATGAGTTCTGTACCCAATGCCTGTGTCTTCCAAGGCAGCAACTTCCACCTGGAACCTGTGCTGCAGCCTTCTTAGACCAAACCCTAAGTTTAGCCAGGCTGTGGCTATTCAAATAGGCCTTTTGTGGGATCCAAACACCCCAGGGCTCAGTATCCCTTACAGAGTCCCTCTGTGGCAGGGCCTAGCCAACCAGTGCAGGGTGCCAGTCAGAGCCACTTGCATGAGTCCCAGCAGCTGTGGATTCAGCCCACCACTGAGTGAGAGGTGCCTTGGGGTACTGTTCTCCCTCCTTTTGGCCTCTGCTTCCCAGCCAGTGCCTGAGTTCATACAACCTCACAGGTATTCAAGGATGACATGAGGCCTGGTAGTGCCAAGGCAGTGGGGCATGTACCTGTGTTCTGGTAGGGCCCCAGGCTTCGCCCAGACAGACCTGGGTTAAATGTAGAGCTCAGCACTCAGTCTCTACAGTCACCTTCAGTGAGAAGTCATAGGTGAAGGCCCAGCCCTAGCATCAGGCACATACAAAGTGCATGTTAACCTGACAGTCAAGAGACTCAGAGACATAGACAAGCCAGAGGCCTGCAAACAAAGGCCCGTGGGCCAAATCCAGCAAGCATCTACTTTTACAAATGAAGTGTCAAAGCAGCTATGCCACTTCTCTTACAGAGTGTCTATGGCTGCTTTCATGCCATGATGGCAGAGTTGAGCAGTTGCCAGAGGCCCACAAAGCCTAAACCACTACCAGGCCCGTTGTGAACAAAGTTTGCTGACTCATGACTTCAACAGGAGAATCTTTAATGGTGCGATTTCTAGACCAAGAACCTGGTTCCATGGCTCCCCTCTCTAGGGTCACCACAGACTCATGGATGGATGAAAAGCCATGGAAGGAAAACCTGTAGGTGGGGTCCGGGAGCAAACCGAGGCTTGCTCAGGCTGGGTCCAGCTGACCCAGGGCACAGGAAGCACTTTGGTTCCCCTTACCCGACCTGCCTCTGCCCAGGTGCCTCTTACAGCCTTCCCTTCCTCCTGCACCCCCTCTGTGACTACAGCACTCAGAGCTCTGCCACTGCCCTTCAGAAAATCCTCACCTCACCCAGGCAAGTGCAAGAAGGAAAGCCAGAGCAGATGCACAGCATGAGCAGATGCACAGCATGATGGGCTCTCCATGAGCCCTGCACTTGGGGTTAGTCATCTTCAACCCGTGTTGAGAGAGTGGCACTTCTCACCACATGGGCAAGAGGGAGCAACCTTTCCATGTGGCAGGGTCAGGACAGGTGCGTTGCACATTTTCTTATTGAAATCATGCCAGCCTAAGAGGCTATTACCAGAATTAGACATGGTTTCTCAGGGGAGTTGTCCACATCTGGTCAATTATAAAATGTTGGCTACCATGCTCAACCCATGCTTTACCCCTGTGCTCCTATTACTGAACCCTTCTTTGTTCTGGTTTTTTTGTTGTTGTTGTTGTTTTCTTGTTTTAGTTTTATTTGTGTGTATGTGTGTGTGTATGTGTGTGTATGTTTTTTTGTTTTGTTTGTTTTCTTTTTCACCATACTACAGATTGAACCAAGAGTTGCTCTATCACTGAGCTACATTCCCAGCCCTTTTTTATCTTTTGAGACAGGGTCTTGCTAAGTTGCCTCAGTTGGCCTTGAGATCCTCCTGTTTCAGCCTCACAAGCAGCTGGGATTATAGGAGTGTACCCTCACACCTGGCTTTGGCCCAGTTTATCCATCACACCCATCACTCAGAATGTCAATCACAGAATGACAAGTGTTGCAAAAGAGAGTATATTCCCTAAGTGGCTGCATGTGGAGACACGATAGCAAGTCTCAAGTCTGTTTCTTCAAGGATAGGGCTGGGGGATATTGATGGACTGAGGCATGGGGAAAGGTGGTTGGAGGTTAGGAAGTAATTCGTGGTCTGCACATCTGTAATCACTTCATCAGGGTTACCATCCTGTCCCACATGTCAGAAGTATTATCCATACCTCTAAAACTGGCAATTTTCAAAGTCCAGGAAAAGCAAGAAACCAAGAGCAGGTAATGTGGTTTAAGTCTAGGAAAGCAAACAACAGGTGATAAAGCAAGTGGTGAAGCCTACAGGGTTTACTCAGGAACCAAGAGCAGGTGGTGTATTCAGATTTTTCCCTTGTTGCTTTCTTTGCCTCTTCCATCTGTACTGGCCAGTCTGTGACCCAGGTGTCCCACTCCAAAAATGAGGACTGAACACCCCAACTGCATGCCATCCCTGGGGATATGACAGCAAACCAACCAGCAGTAATCCCAAAGGGGACACAGGTGGAATGCTCAGCCCATCAGATGGCACCAGGGAAGCAGGGAAGGTAGGGGACAGAGAGGCTGGTATTTTAGAGCATGGTCAGAGAAGGCTTCAGAGGGTGGAAGAGGTGATGCTTGGAGAGGCCTGAAGGAAACCAGAAAGCCAAGCATGGGGGTATCTGAGAGAAGCACACAAAGGGCACAGCAGATTCAAAAGCCCTGGAGAAGGAGCAGGCCTGGTCTGGTCAAGGAACACCAGGGGAGCTAGTCTAGCTGGGGGAGGAGGTCGGAAGAGGTAACTAGGAGAGGAAGACAGGCAAGTGAGGTGGCAGAGGACCAATGACAGGACCATCTACCCACTTCTGTTGTGTTTGCAACTCTAGTATCCCTGAGTCTGGGAGCCTTCAAGCCCCAGCTAAAAGACTCATTGCTCTGAGAAAGGGGCTTTAATGTCACAGTTAATGCTCCAGGCAGGAGCTGAGATTAATGCCTTGGGTATCAAAGGTGTGGCTTGTGGTGGGAGTTGGAAGGAAGAAAAGGATCCTAGAGACTCCATGGAGTCCTGAAACGAGGGAGAGCCAGGAAGGACTTCTCGTGTGCATGCATACGTGCACGCAAGCACATACAGACCAGCTTTCAGAGCCTGCTTGAAATTGCTGCTTGGATCTTCTGGGTAAAGCTTTTCTGCAGTTCTAGGGGTTATGTAGCTCTGCAGGACCTCAGGGAGCATCCAGGAGCATAACTGAGAATCGAAAGCAAGCCCTGTGCAGGCTGGGTGGATTTGCATAAACCTCTCCCCTGCTAATTCAGTTTGGTGTAAATCCTGGGGGCACCAGCCCAGCAGAGGGCACAGAGCATTGACCTTTTTCCCTCAGGGTGGAGGGTCTAGCCCAGCAGAGAACAGAGAAGATAACTGTGAAAGAGTGTGGGCAAGGGTGGTCTCAGCCCACTGCTCCTGGATCCAAGCTGCCACATTCCTGAAGAAAGGAGGCCTACTCCAAGCTCAGCCTCATGTGGTCTTCCCTGGCACATTGAAAGTCTAGCCCTGAAACACAGGCTTCTTCTCTCCCAAATCAGAGAGGTGAAGAGAGCAGCTCAAGTTCACACAGCTTAACTTCTAACATAGGATTCCCTTCTTAGAACTTGCATCAGCCATGTCAGAGATACAAATTCATGTAGTCACCCAGGAGGCAAGTCACATTAGAAGTCAGGATCCTAAGACCAGGAAGGGTGTTGGGAGATAATTTTCATCAGCCAGGGCCATCTTGCTTACTCTGATGTTGGGAAGATAACAAGCAAAACCCCTTAAACACAAACCCATGGGCTTATCCTATGTACCTCCTTCCTCAAATTATGTGACCCCAGGACAAATATCCAGTTGATATTGAAATGACAGACTCCTGACTCCTGGGCTTCTCTTCTGCCTGATGGCTGTGGCAGTCTGGCCACTTGAGCATCTGTCTCTCATGGATACCAAAGTGCACTCATATTTCTTATCCCTTCTGTCCTCACCACAGGCTGGGACAATAGAGGCAGAGGTGGTGGAACAGGTGTTCACAGTGAGCTTGCTCCATGCAGGAGGCCTGTGCATGTGCTCTTGAGGAAGGGAGTGGTATCATATACTTGTTTAGAGTTTGGGTCTCAGATCCTGCTGTAGTTTGGATCTAGTGTGACCCCATCCCCAAAGACCCATGTGTCTAAATCTTGGTCCCTAGAATAGTGCTATTGGGAGGAGGTGGAGCCTTTAAGAGATGGGACCCACCGGGTGGTCTTTAGGTTATTGGAGGCCTACCCTTGAGGAGGATATTGAAACCCTGGTCCCTTCCTTTCTCTCTTTCACTTATGGGCCTTGAGGTGAGCAGCTTCCACCGTGGGCTTCCATCATGAGGTGCTGCCTGCCTATAGGCCCTAAGTAGTGGGGCACTTTGATCTTGGACCAAAACCTCCCAAAATAAATCTTTTCTCTTTATAAGTTGATTTACCTCAGGTATTTATATATTGTACTGAGGGAAAGCTGACTAACACAGGTCCTGATACAACTTGGTATCCTTACTGTCCCTGAGTACAGGGGTTTGGCAAGGTATAAAGTAACTGTCCAAAGTCCATAGCAATAGCAGATGGCAGAGCCAGGAGTGGGGTTCAGGAGTTTTTTATAACATCTGTACCACACAGGCACACGTGCAAGCAGACAGTGTCACCCTTCTCCTTGTGATCACGCTTGTGTTTTAGGCACCATGATTTTAAGAGAACAGATGACTTTGTGGTAAGCACTTCCTATCTCTCCACACTGCACACACACACACCTGCTTGTGTATATTTGTGCACACATACACAGTGTTGAGGAGACCTAAATAGCACCATTTGCAGTTTAAATCCAAGAGGTCTCTACAGTGCTAAAGACCCAATTGTATGTGGACACCTGATGCCTTGTCCTAAGCAGGGGCTTGGAGACCCTGTCTCTGAGGCAAGACGCTGCCTCCAGACTGCACCAGCAGGACACAGAGCTCACAAACAGGCAACTTCCTTGGCATGTATGAGTGTGCACAGGCTTCTTAATTCCTCAGAGGGCCTCTCTCCCTCTTATTAGAGCTGATGTGAATGGCTTCTCCCCACACACACACTCAGGCCTGCCTCTGATAAGGCTCCCACGTAGCTGAGCTTCTTATCAGGTAGCTGCAAGGGGACCTGGGGCCCCTGCACTGGGCAGCTGGTGCTGATAAAGTAAACCTGGAGTAACTGCTCACCAGCTGCTTTCTCGGATCCATCCCCAGTACCACACAACTTGGAAATAAGAGCAGTGAGACCCAGGAAACTTCTTTAGTTTCTTATACACCAAAGCAGATCTGTGGTCTGGGCACTACAGAACACAGGGCCTGATTGGGAACACATGAGAATAAAGGTTTAGTTAGGAGGGCTGGTGGAGAAGGGCATCAGAGGGTCCCTGGAGCCCCAACATTGAACCCAGAGTCAGTACCACCCATAGGATCAGAGGATCATGTGTGCAGTTCGAACCCCACTAAAAATAGCTTGTGAGGTAGGTGCACCTGTTCCCATTTTACAACTGAGACACTGAGACCCAGGTATGGAATTCAGGTATTTCATCTCATGTGGTGTGTTCCATTTGGAAGCCAGATTTTCTGATGCCAAAAGCTTTCCTTTCATTCTGGAAGCCCTGCCTGGAGGTTCCTTACTGCCACCCCCAGATACATACAGGTGCAGTTTGACCACTGCACCTCCAAAAGTTTAGTTTAGCTTCTAAGCATCAATGAATGATTGTGAAACCCTGAGCACATGCGGTGAGTTCAAAGGACTGGATCATCTGTGGAGCTGGCATGCAGTACTTGAGTATTTGTGTGAACTGGCGTCCTGCAGTTATCCAGCAACCTGGTAGGATGGACCTATACATGAGTGTTCTTTTTGTTTTTATTTTGGTGGTACTGGGGATAGAACCCAGGCTTTGCACATGCTTAGCATGTGCTTTAGCATGGACCTACCTCCTCAGCCCAACAAGGGTGTTTTTGAAAGGACCCTAGATGATTCCATATGCAGCCACAGTTGAGAATCAGGAGCAAGAAATTCCTCCTATGAGGGAGCCCACCCAACAGCAGCCCCAGGCCAGGTCCCCAACTGTAAAGCCTTACAGGTGGATGAAGTATTCCTAGTTAAAAAAAAAAAAAAATTGGAGAAGCTTTTCAGATTCCCTTCTTATACATCCTTTCCATTAATCTCGTCAATGACACCCACAATGGTTAGAAACCCAATTATCTTTTTCTACTTCGGTGGTACTGGGAATGGAACCCAGGGCTTCATATAAGCTAGGCAGGCACTCCACCACTGAGCTACACCCTCAGCTCTGGAAACCTATTTTTATGTAAATTTAAAAATCTGAGGTACATCTTCATTTTTAATACTTGAAATAATATGGTTGTGAAATGATTCAGTAACTGGATATGATTTATAACCTTACTTCCTTGTTTACTTCTAATCACACTCCTGCCCAAACTTCAAATTCTCAGACCCTCTGGCCTCTTAGCCTTGTCAGATTTACCTGCAGTTTCTGCTCACCTCCTACATGAGAAGACCTGGCTTTCTTAATGTGGTCTTCAAGACCTTTCATTGCCTAATACTCATCCCAAGCAGCTGAATAACAAAATTTATTAATAGTATCTAACATGGTAGTGATAGTGGAAGAAGTAATAAGACAAGGAAAAGGAAGGTAGTAAAATAAGTTCTTGATACGTGCTAGGTTTAGCTATTCATATTCTTTTTCTTTTTCCTAAAACCTCTGTTTTTATATTTCCCAAAAAAATGCAAAAGTAGTTAATTGAAATAAAAATTTCATTTGTTTAAGTAAGAAATCATAAGTACTTAGAAAGGATATGAGCATTCAAAATCTGTACTGTTTTAAACCATCTGACCTATCAGAGAGCCCCTAATCCTGATTGTTCAAATAGATCCAATCCTATGGCTGCCTGATGGCTTTTTGGATAACTGTTTTCATCCTATTATTTGGCTTACCTTTATTAAAGAAATCAGCAGATCATAGTGACCAAAGAGTAGATTGTGTTATCCTTCTTCCCAAAGGATTAGATGATAGGTTTCAAGCCTGCTTTAAAAGTGCTAAGACCCCTGGCAACACGGAAACAAGAGGACTGTGCAATTTTCCTGTTCCAGTTGCTCATGAGACATTAATGGGTTGTTGGACTTCAATCACAGCACCGACAAATTTCTGAAGTGAAACAAGGTCTAAGTTTGTTGGCTTTTCTTTGATTAGTCTCTAGGGCATTTATCACTTTCTATGAAAGAAACATTTAATTTAGATGGCAGTTGATTTGTGTCATGGAATTTCAGCTGACAAGAGACAGAATTATGTATGTGTTTATGGCTTCTTTGCTTTTAAAAGATTAATGTTGGGCAAATGTAAATCCTAAGACATGGACAGGGAGGGGGGACTGGGAAGATGGAGCAGGAGCTTGCCAGGGTAATGAATTGAAATATATAATGAAGTATTTTCATTAGCTAGTAAAACAATGGGAGGATGAGGGAAAGAGGTGGTTGAGCAGGAATGGTAGAAAGAAATGGCTTTTCCTTCTCAGGCACAGAGAAAAGACAGCACAGGCACTCAAACAGGGGGCAGGCAACTTCCTGGCTCTGTCACAGATGCAAAATGGGGAAATGAATTGGTGACTTCCTGAAGTGCCCTTCCTGCCTGATACCCAGAAGACAGGATTTAGAGAATAAAGCGGGGCTAAGAGCACAGTGGGCAGGACTCAGGAAGCCCAAGTGTTCCAGAAGATAAACAAGCACTCCCTGCCATCCCCATTTACAGGAACTGGCCCCCTGAACCTCCTGCCACCCTCCACCCTCACATAGCCCAAGCGTTGGCTTCTGTGAGTGTTCACTTGACTGTATGTAGACATCACGTGTGCACATGACGCAACCATTCTCAAAGATATGAGGACAATAACAAGAGCTTTCATACACTGGGCACCATGCCCCTGGAGTCATCCAGATGCCTTGTGTATGTTGCTACCAAAGTCCTTCTCTACAGAGGACAGAGCCAAGAGTCAAAGAGGGGTGTGAGCAGATGGGATATGGAAGGATCCAGGACTCCTGCCAAATCTATCTGGCCCTGAAATCCATGTTCCCTGTGCCACCCATCAGTATAGCCCCTAGAAACACTTCTAAGATTTTTGTAAGGAGCAGTTTTTGATGTGTGCCTGTCCTTGTCTTCACCACCACCCTGGTAGTATCCTCCTAATATATAGACCCAAGTGCATTCTGCCTTCTCTTTTCAAACACTAGTCTAGCAAATCTCAGTGATATTGTTATTAGTCAAAGGCTGACACCCTAATGTGGGACAATACTATTTCACTGGGTTTTTGCAAAAAGAAAACACTTTATTGCATTCATCTAGCAAGGAGGTCAGGAGCTAAATCCTCCCCAAACAGTGAGTAGGGAGGGAATTTTTGAGAAGGAAGAGGTGAGAAGGGCTGGAGGTATAGGGTTCTTTGTGTAGGTGTAGATGGTCATCTTTTTTTCTTTTTATTGGTCTCTTAATCTTTTTTTTTTCAATAACAAGTAAACATTTTAATAGCTAGAAAGTTTGAATGTATTAAGATATCAATTATTTTCACATTCTATCAAATGCACAGTGGAATTATTATTTTTTTTT
>JAJEJO010001574.1:194262-208494 GCA_020662805.1 Glaucomys volans
TGCCTTGTTTTTATACAGCAGCAAACAGGCAGGGCAGAATAATGGTTAGGAAAAAGAAAGCAGCAGAGCAATATAACACATTGCATAGCACTTTGGCAGCCCTGGAGAAAGGGAAATTGTTTCCAGGGTGACCCATGGGGAACTTCGGGGCCATCATTCTGACCTTGAGATGTGTGTCTGGGTGGTCAAGTTCACATGGGCCTCACTTCTGAATTCTGTCTACAAGCCCAAGTGAGTGCACACATACTTTCTGCACAGATGGGAGGGGTGGTCTTGCTGGAGAGTAGGCAGCTGAAGTCCCCATAGGATGTATCCACACGGTGACCAGTCCTCACAGCAGTTGGATTCCGATTGAAGAAGGCCATCCTCCTCCACCCAGAAACCTCACTTATCACTCCACAACCCACAGCCCTTCCATCCAGGTCCCTCTCTCACCACCATGCCTCTTCCCTCTGCTGGCAATGCCATCCACCATCTCAATAGGCAGGATTGGGACCACCTCCTCCAGGAAATCTCTGAGGACATTGAAGAATGATGCTTCCTAAACTTAAACATGCATGTCCGCATCCTTGCACAGTAAACTCCTAATGGCGAGAGCCCAGCTTTAATAAAGAGCATGTTGTTGGAACATAGTAGGTGCTAGAAAAGGTTTTCTGAAGGGAAGAAGGAAGATGCATTGTCATGAGCTTCCTCACTGTCAAAGAATACAGTGTTCCTGGGGCCGAGTCAAATAGCTGAGGCTGAGTCAGACAGCTGTGGTCCCTCTTTAACAATACCAAGCATCTCCATAGTACCCCTACAGGCACCTTATCACATAGAGGGTGTGGGCAGTCTAGGTTTTCATATAGATATGTTGTGCCTCCCCAGCCAAGTCCTGGAACAGAAGCCACCTTCCTCTTCACTTTCAGCCTGGAGCTGGGTGATTTGTGAACTGCTCTCCTTGGTTCTGAGAGAATGGATGGATGGGTGTTAAACTATTCATTTATTTCTTTGGAGACACATATTCTGAAACCCAGAGCCTGAGTACCACATCCTTTCAGAAGTAATAACAGCAAATCATCAAGGAAAAATAAATATATTTGACTTTTCCTACCACAAAGTCAGTCACTGAGTCTCAACTGTCAACTTCAACCTTTCCTACCAGTCAGTCAATGAACTTCACCTACCAACTGTCAACTTTACTTGCATAAGGACATTGAGAAATTGAGAGCAAGAAGAAAATACCCCAGCCTGAGCCAAGGAGAACTTGCCATGCCCACAAAAATTACTGTCCCTCCCCCATAGCCATCTTGCTCCTGAACCTCAAATCAGACCCATGTAAACCCCTTACTGCCTCCAAATACTTGGTAAAGTGAATTTTCTAACTGTATCTGTAGGTTCCTTGAAATTGAACACTCTGGGTTAGTAGCACAGTGCCTGGCAAACCACCATGCAGTAGATGCTGTTACGACTGCTGAAGATGATGACGAATTGCTGTCATCAACATGGTTTATCATCACAGAAACTCCTCAAAGACCCCCATGACAAACCTGCATTCCCCTTATATTTTTAAGTTTAAAACAATGGTCTTTCTCCCAGGACACCTGGGTTTTCCTGTGTGAAACCATTCTCACTCTCAATTCTAAGGTAATTCACTCCCTCCGTTCTTGCCCTTGTGACTGAATTCCTCCTTCTTTACTGGACCACACAGACAATGGGATAATGGAAGACAGGAAATGGAGGCTCCCTCATCAATTCCTAAGGCAGAGTGAGGAACCCTAAGAAGCAAGCTGAAAGGTATAGAGACAACCCTTTGCAAGAAAAGAATTTCCCAGATGCCAGGTTTGAATGTTTTTCCCCAAATTCCATGTGTTGAAAAGGACATCCCCAGAGTCATGTGTTAGTGGTATTTGGAGGTAGGACATTTGGGAGGTTATAAAGGCTTGTCCTCATTAGTGAATTAATCTATTCATTGATTAATTGATTGGTGGATTGTTGAGGGAGTGGCATTGTTATACACCTGAGCCCTCTCTAGCACACTTACTCTATCTCATGATGTTCTCCAGTTCCATGTATTTAGCACAAAGGACATAATTTCATTCTTCTTTATGGTTAGTAAATCCCCATTGTGTATATATACCACTTTTTCTTTATCTATTCATCTCTTGAAAGGTGCCTAAGCTGGTTCCGTAACTTGGCCATTGTGAATTGTGCTGCTATGGGTATGCATGTGTCACTGTAGTATGCTGACTCTAATTCTTTTGCATAAATAGTGAGAAATGGTATATCCAGGTCATACGATGGTTCCATTCCTACTCTTTATGATATTGCCATGTTGATTTCCATAGTGGTTGTACTAATTTACAGTTCCACAAACACTGTATAAAGTGAGGAATCACACTTTCAAATATTCATGTCATTCAGTGCCAGGCACCCAGCCTGATGCTGGACATAGAACTCTGAGTAGGAATAATATGGTGTCTGGACTTGTGGAGCTTACTGTCTGGTGAAAATTTTGCAATCTTGAGGGGAGGATGAATTAAAATTGCAGAACATTTTGGGTCTTTAGCAAAAACAAAAAATCGGTCCTTTCACACCTGAGAATCATGGGATAGGCCTGTTGAAAGTTCACTCGCATCCAAGCAGATAGGTTTGGGTGCAGGTCTTAAACACAAGCCACAAAATGCACCCCACATGAATTAAGTCAAATGCCTCCTCTGGAAGCCAACTTGCCAAGGCTCTGCCCTGGGCAGTGCCCTGCAGGGTTACACCCTGGCTCCAAGCTGCCTGGGCTTGAACTGACTGCCCCTTGACTCTCATGGTAATGTCGAATGACCCAGAGAAAACATAACACCTTTCTAGGACTGTTTCCTAATCTGTAAAATGGGAATAATAATAACTCCTCCCAAATGGGACTGTTATGAGACTGTGTTGAAATGTGTTAAATGCTGGCACATGGTAAGCAGTTGCTAATTTTTCTTAAAAAATGAATAAAAAGTCCCTTCTAACCCTGGCAGCATCATACAGAGTGATCTAAGAAATGCTGGCCTTCATCTGGAAAATTCCTCAGGACAATTCTGGGTATTTAAGCTTCTGTAAACATTCATGCTGATGTTCTATGTATGTACTATAAACAAGGTTCTGTTCTTTCTTACTGGCCAGTGAGGTGCTATGTGATTGATAAAGGTCCAGAATGTCAGCCTCTGCATTCACCTGGGCATGCCTTTATTCATGCCTCCAGTGAATATCTGTCGAGTACCTACTATGATCCAGGTACTGAATCGCGGATTGCACTTGTCCCAGTTGGATCCCAGAATGCAGCATCACTGTGAACTTGCTGCTTCCTGCTTTAAGTCTTGAAAGTTGAACCCTCCTCCATTAAGCACTTTGACAGCTGAGCCCTCCTCCCTGCCTGGTCCAGTCTGCCCTGCCTCCAGCTGGGAGCCCCCTCCATCTCTTTACTGCCTTAATAACGTGGTTTTATCTTCCTCCCACACTGGGCTCTGTGCTGGCACCAGACCCCTTATCCTGGCTCTCCCGCCCCCCTGCTGTGTGTGTCTAGCCTGGAAACAGTTTCTCTCTCCCCCACTGTCTCCCCTGACACCACAGTCAGTTTCTTATCAGAAAGAAGCATCTGGTAGCTGCCCTGGGGAGAATGACCTCATAGCTCTATAACTGAAGTGATTATCTGAGCGGAAATGGCTATTAGGAAGCATCCTTCCCTGTTTTAATATGCATAGCTGTTGTAATGGGAAGGCGGGATTTCCGTGTTAATACTGATACTTCTGTGGTCTAATAAATTATTCTTCTCACTCATCTCCCAGAGGAGAGGAGACATTCTATGCAGTATCTTAAGGTACCGTGAAGTTCCCGCTCTCCTTGGGATCCTCACCCTCGGACTAGATCAGTGAGCTGCAGAAAAACATAGTAACTTAGGGCCACAGGGCAGCCCTGTAAGCACAAAAAGGAAATGGGAGGCAGACCTTGACAGTTTCAGAGAGGCCTCTATTCCTTCACAGATTCAGGCATCATTCGGATCCACTTTCCGGATGGGAAATTGGCCGTCAGTTACAAGGGGGATTCTGGTTTTATAGGGTATGAGGATGATGATGTGATCATTGTGCACGTGCAGTTTCGACCATCAGGGGCCAGCTGTACGGGTTAAACTTAGACTCCGAAGGATGAGTATTCAAATCTTGCCCAATGTCATTCAGGACTAGGTTGACATGGGGAAGGTCAAGGTTTAGGGCCTAGCATTCCATATCCGCCCTTTTCCTTTAGGGCTCCTTGTTTCAGGAATGCACTGGAAGAGGTTTAATGTTCTGCCAATTTCTTTTCCCACTTCTCAAGCCACACTGTTCATTTCTTGGGGAATTATCTTATAGGAATTTCTTTTTTCCATAACCCTTCGAGCCCTTCCCTCAGGAGAGTTGATGCAGAAACCTAGGGAGAGATCTCAGTGAGGGGCTTGTTAAAGAGAGAGTACACCCCAAAGATAAGAGAAACAATGAAGTCTCAGACAGTTCTTGGATGGTCTGCATGACCAAAGGCTCATCACATTTCTGAGCCTCAATGCTCTACCTGTGAAATGGGCTGATAACAGCATGCATTTCACAGGAGAGAGTAAATGGTGGCAGCTGGTCTGTGTGGACACACCACAAATGGCAGTGTTCAACACAGTCTTGTACACCTTCTACATACCACAGATGGCAACTGAGCTGCGACCAGGTACAGTGCTGGCTTTGGTGCTGAGATATAACAGGGAGCTCAGACCATCCTCATGTGACCTGATAATTTGCAAGTGCTTTCCAGGTTGATCATTGAGCAAGCCAAGCCTGGGTTAGGGTCTTTACACCCTGGGCAGAGGTCTGTGCACCCACCATGCCATTTCTACCAAAGTTCATTCACAGAGCTGCTCAGAGGTGTGCAGAGCGTACAGGCTAGGACTGAGGTGCTGCTGTATGCAAAGAGCCTTCCTCTCTCACCTCAGGTTCTTCTCTTTTATCCACAGAGCTTGGTCCAGGGTTGACCTGGACAATGACCACCACGATGGACATTGCTATCATTGCAGGTTAGTAACTTGCCAAGGACCTTTCTGGTAGTTAGAAAGATCCAAGGGAGAACTAGCCTGAGAATTTGAGTGGGGGAAGGGATGGTCAGTGCTTTGCCTCCTTCAGTGGGTATAAGAAATGCCCAGCATGGTGCGTGGTACACTAGGCAAGGTGGGGAGATGAGGGCAGCCTGGGCCCACATGTCAAGATGCACATCCTCTCCAGACCATTGACCTACAGAGACTTGGACTAGAGGAAGCAGCTTGGGCAGAACAGGGTTGAGGCTGGTAGACTGAGAGGGTCTACCTATACTTCACCTCAATCTCCCTGATTCTGTATCTGACCCTTTCTTCACCTTGTGTTGAACCCTGGTCAGCTGACTCCTCACTGGTCACAGCTGTCACTCCAAACTGCATTTCAGGAGCAACCAAGTTTGGAAGGTGTCACATGTTCTGTTCTCTTCCTTAAGACCTACACTGCTCACGCTTATTAATAGCTCAGGAGACCTCTACAATTACAAGCAGGAGGAAGCCATCAAAGACACCTGTTCAATTTTACTTAACCCAGCATTCTCCCCATTCATTGTGCCCTGAGCCCTTCTTTTTCCTAGACAATATATTAAGTACAGACATGAGTGTCCCCCTGAAGACAGTATGAAGTTTAGGAAATTCTTCCATGAGGATGGGACTTGGGAACAGTTTTAGCCTCCTCTTATCCCCCAACAGCTCCTCCCCAAGACTTTCCAGATAAACTGGCATTCTAATTCTACAGCTTCCAATCAAATGCCCAAACTCGAAAAACCCCATGAGAGTGCTGCTGTTCAGCCCCTTCTCAGATTCATCAGTCTTAACTCCACACCTCATCACTCCCAGGACTGGAGTGATTTGAAACCTCTTGACCTGCCTCATGTCTCATTTCCCCACAGTCCCAAGTCCCCATGCATCCTGCGCATTGACTGTGGCATGGCATCCTCTCCGTGGCCAAATCCAGTTCCTCCTGGCAGATTCAGGTCCTCGCCTCCCAAGAGTGAATGGCAGTGGGCTAGGGTCAGAGGCAGCTTTCTAAAGCACACCTCCCACCACCTCTCTATCCCTAGGCACAGTTAATAACCCTTATTTTGTTTTCCACCCTGTAGAGTGTGCAGAGAGCAACCAACTCTTTCAAAGTTTTCTAGGACTTTCCTGGTTTTGCCACAGAAAGTCCCATTCTCCAGGAAACATCTCAGTTGGGATTATGAAAAGATAAAAGTTCTGTATTACATGAACCTCTGCGTTTCAAGTCAACACCCATACTTGCACTGTGCAAACTGCATGTTTTGCAGTGATTCTCTTATAGATCTGTCTTCCTCAGTAGACAATGAGCATATCCCAGCAGGAATCAATTCTGGTATGCTATTCTAGCTAAGGAGCATAGCAGAGGGGGCCCTGAGGGTGAAGAGAAGGGAGAGAGGGGATTCTGAAGGAAGCACTCCAGGCAGGAAGAAGCACAGGATGGAAGTAATCACCCCGTGGTTGTGACTGCTTGTGCAGCATGTTTGTCCTGCTGGCACAAACCTTGTGGGTCCTAACCTGTTCTGCACCAAGTCCTAGAGCATCTGCTCTGGATTGACTCCTGCATTCCTTCCCTCCTGCAGCTGTGATCACTGCTGTGGCCTTAGTCCTGGTCTGCCTCCTCTTTATCATGCTTCGCTACCTGTACCGGCACAAGGGCACATACCACACCAATGAAGCCAAGGGCACAGAGTTTGCTGAGAGTGCAGATGCAGCCCTGCAGAGCGACCCTGCCCTCCAGGATGCCAGTGACAACAGCAGGAAAGAGTACTTTATCTGAGGGACACCAGACCTCACCTCCCCAAAAGCCTCCTGCCACTTCAGGAGAGCAAATGCATCTCCCAACTATCACCATTACTGGCCCGATGGGGCACCTGGTTTTTCCCAAGATTCACACCTCACAACATGTGGTGGCTACCCAGGGAGGAAAGGGGGTGGACACAGGCTGAGAGAGACCTCTCCCAGGGACCCAGGGACACAGCAGCCACCCTGGAAGGCCAGCTTTTGCTCTGTCAGGAAGAGAGCAAGTCTGGACACACAGGTCTTCCTGGGAAATTCATGATGTCACCTTATCAATGTGAAAGTCCTTCAGGGTGTGAGTGTGGTAGGTGGGCCTGGGGGCTGGGGACCAAGGAAGTGAGACATCAGTACACTGACTGGGGATAATGGCATCAAATGTCAGTCCTTGACATTTGGGTGGGGGAACAGCAGGTGCCAGAGCTAAAAGGCACCTTTGTCTCCCATTGATCCAGCTCAAAACAATTGGAAATAAATTTGAAATGTAATCAAGCATTCAGAGTCAAACAGCACTACTGAAATTGTCTGGGGAATGACAAACACCCAGTGCTTGCTTTGTCTGATGTGATTTTGTGTTCTCTGTCAGAGTCTTTGTGCATGGGGCTGGGACTGTCCAACTCTGGCAAGGGAGGTGGGAGGATGAGTGATCTACATCTTTCTCCCACACCAGCACCAACTGCATGAAACAAACCTAAGGACTAAATATCCCTCTGAAAATACATTGTCGCAAGTGGCCAGGGCACTGGCTGAACTGTTGATTTTCTGATGTACAGTATGGGGACAAAATAGACCTGCTCAACGATTGCGAGTGAACCCCATCCTCCCATAATCACAATGAAGATGGCACCCCATGGGCAGAACATAGACTGCAGAGCGCCATTCTCTGAGTTTGAGTTCCCCTTTCCTACTTTTGAGAACTTGGTCCACTTCTTGACCTCTCTGACCTCTGTGTTCTCATTCTTTAAGTGGAAATGGCTAATAAATGTACCTCTGTGTACCTGATTCACAGCACTGAGGGCAGCAACAGATGTGTCAAGTACTCAACATTCACTCTATTCCAGAGTCACTAATACAGTGGATAGTGGATATATTTATTAATGAAAATTCCTCATTGCATCACTTCTAAACTCCTCCAGAGGAGGAAAGGTCATTTAAAAAAGAATAACTGAGAAAATGAACTCATTAATCATCCCCTTTGTAAGATTCACAACAACTCAAATCACTAAGAGAACAGCAGCTCCAAGATTGAAGGCTGCACCCTGGGGTGCCAGGGTCTGCTCAGGAATCCCTTCAGTTTATTGAGACTGCACATCTCCACTGAAGAGTCAGCAGAACAGTTCCCTTCATCTCCCTAAAAGGATGATAGGGATCCAAGCTCAGCTGGGAATGGCCACCAGCCAGAGAACTGGAAACCCTAGCAATGTCATAAGGGAGAGAAGCACAGAGAACTCAGAGGAGCTGGTGATGACAGGAGGCTGGTCAGATGCAAGATCTTTCCCTGGTGTCCCCAGCTCACTGGCCCTCTGCTTTCTCATCTATAAAATACAAGACTTGACTAGGGTAACCACCCTTTGTCTGAGAGGGATGTGCTCCAAAATTCCCAGTGAATACCTAAAACCAAAAATAACCCTGAACCCTGTATGAACTATGTTTCTTCTTATATATACATACCTATTTTGAGTTTAATTTGTAGACACAGTAAAAAAAGTAACAAGAATAGCTAATAGTAAAATAGCACAACTATATAATAAAAGTTACTGAAAATTATGAAATGTTTACTTCTTGAATCTTCCATTTGATCTTCTCAGATTACAGTTGACCATGGATAACTGAAACTGCAGAAAGCCAAACTGCCAATAAACTGCAGGACTACTGTGTATTCCTACATCCCAGACTCATCTACAGAACACCAGCCTGGCAAAATAATTATAGATAGTGGAGACAAATAGGGTGTGCAAATCAGTTTATAAAATGACATGATTAAATGAAATGAAACCTGTGCAAGTCTCAGCATCTTCACTAGTCTGGCATCACTAGTCTTCACTAGTCTCAGCATCTTCACTAGTCGACTGTGGCTTTTGAAGGAGAGGAACAAAGCAAGGCATCATGTCCCAAATGTCCTTGGCCAGAGATCCCATTTCCTCACAGAATGCCTGTGACAAACATCAAGTACCGGGACCCAGTGTTCCTTGGAACATGTTTAGGAAACACTAAACTAAATGACTTCTAACATCCCTTTCTGCTGTGACCTCACTTCCAGTTTTTGAAAAGTACATAGGACCCGTGGATACAGAGGTACACATAGAACACTTCAGTAGGTGGCTGATCAACTGCAACCCCTCAGGGAGCAGAGCAGCAGCTGTGCGTTGGAGTGACTCACCAGTACTGGGGTCAGATCACCCAGGCCAGGTCTCTGCCGTCTGATGGACCTGGCCCATGATAGCCCATTCCCTGTGACTCCTTTCCCATTCCTGCCAAGAGCTGGCCTGGGATGCAAGATCATCTATGCGGCAAGAGGAAACAGCAAAATTAGTTGGCCTTTCTGGCCTTGGCAGGATGGTTAGGAAGATGTGTCAGGTTAGTCACTCCTTGTCCATACCCAAAGCCCTCAGGTAGCTAGCTGCCAGGCCACTCTTGTCAAAAGGAAGATAATTGCTTGATGACATCATGACCAAGCATCTATACTAACTCTTCTTAGATGATTCATGCTTCTAGAAAGTTGTCATCCCCAAAGTAAGAGTAAAGATGCTCCTTAAGATGGAAATGTGTCCCAATTAATCCATCATAAATTGAAATATCACTAAGTCAAAGTGCATTTAATACACCTAACCAACTAACATTGCTTAGCCTAGCCTATCTTAAATGTTCTCAGAACTCAACATCTCACCCACTACAGCTGGGCAGAATCATCTGACATAAAGCTTATTTTATAATAAAGTTGAATAGCATAATTTATAGAATATTGCATTAAAGCAAAAAAACAGAATGATTAGATGGGTATGCTTTCACACTATGGTAATGTCAAAATCTCCTGAGTCTAACCATGGAAATCAGGGACCATATTCAATGATGAAATTTCAAACCCAGAGACAGATTGATAATGTGTGTGTGTGTGTGTGTGTGTGTGTGTGTGTGTGAAAGAGAGAGAGAGAGAGAGAGAGAGAGAGAGAGAGAGAGAGAGAGAGAATAATGTTGCAAACCACAAACATTTATTAGGTACCCATATAAATGAGGGGATTACATAACTGAAGATAATAGTTTCTGCCTTAAGGCATCTGAGATGAAGTGGAGAAGATAAACAAGCAAATGTGCACAACCCTGAAGTGTTATAGATGCTAAAAACAAAGTGATATACAGATAAATTTGAAAATGAAAGAGGGAGGGATCAGTTCTACCTGGGCAATGAGATCGACCCACCAGGGACTTCAGAGACAAAGGGAGATTTTGGGTCAGGTGAACAGTGCATAAGGACTGAACCATGGAGGGTCTTGGGCTCCAAAGGAAGAAATATGACCTTTGTACTGTGGGCAACAGGGAACCTTGAAGGGACATGTCGGTTTCTATCATAAGGTTAAAGCAATAATCAAATTAAACAGGACAAGATGAAAAGGTACTGTGGAAATTTACAAGGGAGCTTCTCATAGCTGATGCAGGCTTGGACCCTGCTCCTGGAACTGGAGACCTCCCCACCCAGGAGCTCACCCACCTCTCCTGCTTCCCATTGTTTAGTCTGGATTTCACATGACTCAATTCATCCTGCCTGGTAAGAAGCGAGTCTCATCTGTTAGCCAGAAGAAAGGGCAGTAGGTTAAGGCTCTGAGCCAAGTACTATGTAAACATTACAGAAGAATTTTTCTTCTTTTTTTTAATGGAAAGAACTCCTGATTTTATCTTGTTTGTGCTGCTCCATTGCTTTCCATTCCTTGCCTGAGCATTTTCATCATCATGGCAACAGGATTTTAATTGGCCAAGTGCCAGGAATAGAACTATAGACAAATTTTAATGTTTGCAATTTGACACATCAACATGATGTTACTGAAACATGGTGACTCTAGAATCAGTCAAACCTGGACAAGAATTTCAACCCAGCACTTATTAGCCTTGTGACTTAGGAAGAATTACTTAACTTCTTCAACATCTCAGTCTTCTCATCAACATGAAGATCAAAATATTGGATTTTAAGGGACTTTGAATATTTGTTTAAATAAGGATATAATCTTGCCAAGAATTGTGAAGGGTCTGAATTTTACCGTTTTCAGGTGAATTACATTAGAAGTATACGTATGTTTTGGGGATATTGACAAGACAAAAGACTCCTTGGTCACAGACAAAAGACTTTATGACTAACAACCCAGAAAACAGCATGAACATTCGCATGTTTGTATCAGATCTCTTTGTGCCCAAGTCCCACATGGCTGATATGGATGGTCCCAGAGAATGCTTACCCACACAGTGAGGTGTTGAGTTCCAGAAGAGAGACCATGAACTAAGAAAACTAAATTCCCTTATAATGCACAACAAACATTACCAACCCATTGCCCTGGAGGAAGGCACTGTCTTTGCCTTCCAAGACTTTGTTTTATATGCAAATATGAAAATGTTTGATATGCAAGTTAGCTCAGAACAAAGGGCAGATCCTGTTTTATTCATTATGAAAGACCCATGAAGAGTCATCTACCCACAAGGAATCACTGCCTAATATAGCACCCAACAGCCCACACATGCTCAGTAAATACTTGTTGAACAAATAAGCATACACATAAAGCCATGCAATGCACTAAATAACTGGGTTTATGGCCTTCAAAGTATTCCAGACTTCTCAGCAGAAAATCAAAAACATCTGCTTTTTAATCCTCATTGGGGAGTTTAAAGAAGAAAATTTTTCTCCATCGTTTTGATAGTATTTGGGAGAAATAGCTTCAGGTTAGGTTGTTTTTATCAGCTTACTATCACAGAAGCACATAGATGCATACAGCTATGGGAATGTCCAATTCCTGGGTGGATTCACAAATCCAGAGTCTAGCAATGAAGTTGGGTAGAATTTGCCCACCTCTACTGCTAAGATTATCTTGTGATCAAGCGGTCTCTCTTGCCAATAGTACAGACCTCAAAGAAGGGTAGATACTTAATATATTCAGACCTTCCAGTCTTTGACTTTGAACCAAATAGTTGGCTGACTTTTATTTTTCAAATAGCTGAAATTCTTTTTCTCTCCAAGTAAAAAAGGACTTAGAAAGAGGTCTATATTTAGCCTTCTCAAGATCAAGCACCCTCTGAGCCTGTTGAGATGCCCAAGGTCAGTCCACTTCTTTCCCTGGGGAAGAACCATTTAGCTCATAACTGTTGTCTCTTTAAGGTCACAGTTGAAATGTTAAGATCAAAGGGTGGTGAGCACCCAGACCTCAGCATAAGGCAGTGAAAACACCTTTGTTCATTCATTCATGCATTCCACAAATGTTCTCTACATGTAACCATGCATCAGGTTCAATTCCAGAAACAGGACTGAGCAGAGGCTTTCCCTACCCTGGAGAACACTCACAAGAGGAAATGTGCTACATTAGTCAAGGGCTCATTCAAAAGGACCTAATGGACTAAGAAGGTCAAGGAAGGATTCTTGGAGGAGCCAGGTTCTAAAGGAGTCATCCAGATGAGGGAATGTCAAATGCAAAATATAGAGGCAAGATTGGAAACTGCAAATGCAATGCTCTTCCTGGAGCATGAGTCATGAATTAAGTTACCAAGAATGAGACTGGATCCAGAGACTGCAAAGAACCAGGTTATGATTGTGAATCCACCCCACCCTGGAGCAAAAGATCAAAATGGACTTGTTGGACTTGTAGATGAAGACTGGTTATTGGACTCTATAACCAAAAACTGCATGGAATGAATCAAGTTCTTAAGTATCATATAGATATATCTGTAGCAACTCTGGGTTTATTCCAAGAGGAAAAATAAAACTAAAGAATTCAGAAGGGCCACCTCAGAAACCCTGCCCTATGTGGCACCTGAGATACCAAGGGAAAGCCATTGTATCCAAATGTCAAACCCCAAGTAGGCCAGAAATTCTAAAATTTAGTTTTCTTCTTTAGGATAAGTATTGCAAAGCTCTCCACTACACACATTCTTCAAGGCAGAGGAGAAGCAGGGGCTAGTGAAAGTCATACCTCCCTTCTCTATCCAGAGAAACTTTTGGTACAAGCGCCTGGAGCTGGGAGAACAGAAGGAGACATTAAGGCACATCTGAATGGTGCAGAGGGGATAAATACAGAAGGGCAAAGAACACAGATGGTTCCAACTTTACTGCTTTACAAGGCCCAAGTGATGCCTTCTCATGTCAAAATCAGCCTCGCCATTGCAAAACAGGACACAGAAAAAGGTTGTGCTGAAGTCAGACAAAATATCCAAGGCTCTTGTAGACAAGGTCACTGAGACCAATATGGGATTTATGAATAACCTGATTTTCCCACAAGAGAAAAAAATGGGAACCTGGAGATCCCAGAGTAAGCAGTACACTCTGCCAGCATCTGTGCTAGGCTGGGCTCCTGTGAGAGAATGGGTACCTGTGCAATGCTGGGCACCAGCTTTGGGGCTGACATTTGACGCAACCTTTTGATTGTCATTAGTTGAAGGCAAGTTGGTCCCTGAAAGATGACGTGGAGAAGAGTCGTCTCTCTTACAGATTTGAATTCTTCTTTAATAGAAAGGGGAGCAAAAAATCCTGACCTCCCTTCTTCATAAAACTGTTGGGATAAGCCAGAAGTGTGAGATACAAAGATGCTTAAAAGTGATGGAAGCTCTACCAAGAGTATTCTTCCATTCCTTCCAATACCCTGTTGAAATGTATCATCAGAAAGATATTTTTGATTTTTTATTTGGAGTTTTTTTCCTCCTCTCAGAGGTGCTTGATTAAAAAAAAAAAACTTAAAGGCTGGAGATTTGAAACAGCCAAGCTGATTTAGAATTCTTGACAACTAACTTCAGCTATCCCCTAGGGAGGTAGAAGGAAGTTCTCAAACTTGTTTATTTCAACAACTGTTAATCACTTGGCATTGAAAAATTGTTCTGATTTTAAGTCCTTTGGGTATAAGCCAAGGAGTGGGATAGCAGGGTCAAATGGTGGATCCATTCCAAGTTTTCTAAGGAATCTCCACACTGCTTTCCAGAGTGGCTGCACCAACTTGCACTCCCACCAGCAATGTAAGAGTGTACCCTTTTCCCCACAACCTCGCCAACACCTGTTGTTGCCTGTGTTCTTGATAAAAGACATTCTAATTGGGGTAAGATGAAATCTTAAGGTGGTTTTGATTTGCATTTCTCTTATAACGAGTGATGTTGAACATTTTTTCATAAATCTG